>SNQJ01S0188978.1:0-18280 GCA_010110895.2 Picea sitchensis
GAATATCGCCTCATCCAGCCATTTCGGGCGCAACTCTTCTGGACAGATATTTGGGGTTGCATGCAGAGTATCAGAGCAGATCCGAGCAAATCCTTCCGACCCAGTTCTGCATTTGGCAAGACGATCATTTTTTAGCCATATAGCATCAGATTCTATTGGTGGAATCCTTTGGGGCACATCCAATGTCCCAGGAGGTGCGCAACCCCCTAGGGGTCCAGATCCAGTGCGACGGCACTCATCCATTTCAGTCTAGAGACCAAGGTGCTTCTATTGGAGCATTTTCCAGCATATTCTAACGGTCTATTCTTCCGGACGAGTTTTCCAGCTAGTAGTGGTTACCGTACTTATCCGGAATCGCATATTTTTGCCAATCTATCTATGCATGCATCAGATCTGCTATCATCTTCTGATCACGGGTATTTTTATGCTATTTATTTGTATTCCAGTGATGATCCATGAGATCTGGCTAACGTTTATATTCTATATTTCCAGTAGGCTATTGTATTTCCATGCTTCAACTGTATAATACATGATATTGGGCAGTTAATGTTCTTTACTTCTGCATGCGTCTTTTATATGCTGTTAAAACTATAAATATGCAACATGCACATGCAATGACCAACATGCACATGCAATGACCAACATGCACATGCAATAACCCACATGCACATGCAATAACCATCAAGATCTCAAACATACAACTAAAATGCATCCAGAAACCCCCAGTGTATCAGATCTGCAAGACAGAACAATAGATCAGTAGCAAATATCTTGATCAGCGGGATCAGGGATATTTCAGTGGTATCAGAGCTTTAGTCCTGCCAGCCTATGACTAAAGACAATGAATACAGCAAAAGAACAGATGGCCATGAGCACGTAGGTGATGAATATGTCACTTACAACAGGCGTAGGGAAAGAAGGGATAGGCCTAACTTTCCTCCCTTCCCTCCCAATTCAGAGGAAGAGGAAGAGGCACGCAGCGAAGCAGAGAGAAGAGAAGAACACAAGGCCGAGCGCGAAGTAGAGAGGAGGCTAGGTGACAGATATGAGCGACCAGAGGGCAGTGGTAAGGCCCCCATGGATCCATATGCAGCCTTCATGCAGGTTATCAGTGATATGCTAGCTAGTCAGCGGACCATGTCTCAATCTTTGGCTCAAGTAGCGGATAGACTAGCTATGGTAAACATTCTGGGCACACAAGCCCCACATGCAACACAAGGGAACTATTGAATTTAAAGAAGCTGCAAGAGCCATTCTCCGGGAGGATGGAAAAGACCCTAGCCGAGATCTAGGGCCCCCAGTGCACTCCTGGGGTTCTTGGTCTGGGACCAAACAGTCAGTGCCATGGCAAAAGACCCTTGCTAGAACCCCAGTAGATAATTGGGGTTCTTGGTCTGGGACCAAGCAATAAAGACACTTGAGAGGGCCCCCAATATATGAATGGGGTTCTTGGTCTGGGACCAAGCAGTTAAAGTCCCTAGATAGGTCTAGGGCCCCTAGACATGTTCCAAGGTACCCATGCCTGGGGCATGGGTTGATCCTTGGTCTTGTACCTTGGTGGATAAGACCCTGGAAATGTTCTGGGGCAACCTGGTTCTTGATCAGGGGTTTGTTGGTGTATAACCCTCTTTGAAGGTGGGCATGACCACATGAGGGATTGAATCCCATATGTAGTGATGATAAAGTTAAAAAGGTCACCTTGAGAATTTATATGGACATGTGTAAACCTCTCCTAAACGGTAAACCCTCCACCCTTGGCTTGTGGGCTTGAGTTTGTTTGGGGTTTGTGTTTTGTATTTTTTAGGGGTTAATACAAGAAATAATTAATTAATAGAAATTGAAAATATATTTAATTAATATTTATATTAATTAAATATATTATTTTTATTATTATTTCTTTTATTTAGCCCTCACCCAAAAGTATAAATATAGACGCCTCCCTCTTCATTCTTACATTCATTATTCTTCTCTCCTAAATGTGGCAGATTGATCTCCTTGCAACAGTTTCGGCCTCCTTGCATCAGATTAGCGGCTCCTTTTAGTAGCAGTCTTTCAGCCTTTTCTCTTGTGGCTGAGCTTATTCCAGATCCTTGCTGATTGTTTGTTGCTGCTATGAGTTTAGGGAGTGTCTTCTGCTGAGAACTCTGATGTTGCTGCCCTCTGTGATCATTATCAGCCAACAAACCCTCTTCTCAGTCTGTCGTCCCCTATTTGAGCGCTTTGTGAGGGCCGCAGCACCCTTAGTAAGGTGGCTGGGCCATCCTTAAGATAGCGTTCCCTCCTCCTAGCTGATCCATTCTTGAATGAGGGTTTGTAGGGTGCTCTCTTGGTAAACTTGTGTGAAGTTCTGGTGGAGGTTTATCTGTCCTATAATTCTCTTTGACAAGAAATCTTACCCATGAGGTAGATACATGATCTTGGACTTTTTCTAAGCATATATGCAATGGCTATTTATCCCTTATGTGTGGCATGAACTCCTTCAGTGATCAGAGGTAAGACTTCAAGGTAAGATCCATCTATTTAAATCTGTATGTTGATTCTGAAGGTTACCATTGTTTAGATCTGCATGTTATTTTAATTCTGAAGCTTAGATCTGTATGCTCTTTGAATCTGAAGTTGGCTTTTAGCTTAGATCTATATCAGATCTACTGTTTAGATTTGTTCCTTTGCGTAGACCTACATCAGATCTATTGATTAAATCTGTTCCCTTAGATCTATATCAGATCTACTGTTCAGATCTGTTCCCTTGCTTAGATCTACATCAGATCAATTGATTAGATATCTGTTCCCTTGTTTAGATCTACATCAGATCAATTGATTAGATATGTTCCTTTAGATCTATATCAGATCTATTATTTAGATCTGTTCTTCAGTTTAGATATGTATCAGATTCAGTGATTGGATATGTTCTTTAGCTTAAGTCTATATCAGATCTAGTTTCTGTTTTGATAATCTTATGATTTTGCTTCTAATAGATCACTGGTTGAATTTAATTATAGTCAGATCAGATCTGAGTGTTGTGCACACTCAGAAGTTGGTTAAAATTCAAATCTAATTGTTCTTCCTCCAATCTGTATTTTCTGAGTTCAACAGTTTAGAATTATATTTGGTTTACTGTTCTAAAGATTTGATTTAGCTGTTACATCTAACTGAATTTTAAAAAGACATCTTCTGTTCTGCATTTCTTCTCAAATTCTAACAGAACTCAAGGGCAGTGACCCCAGTCACCCACTCGCATTACACCTCCGCGAGTAGGGATTCCATGTCCGCGCTTCCTCAGCTTCCAAAGGGCACCCCCGTGAGTTGGAACACACGTGATACCGATAGCATAGAGATCGCCCACTCAACGCAGAGGACATTGCAGAGTATCGAGAGAGTATGGCATTGGGCCATGACTTCCATCAGATATGACCTTAGTCGAAGCATTGTGGACTCGCACTCGAACTACCCCAGAGCCACAGAGGGAGGGACCTGTACAGCAGCAGGCATAACATTGATTTCGCATCCAAAAATTGGTAAACTCTACCATACCTTCTTTTGACGGATCGTCTAAATGCACCACCAGAGCTTGGGTACGTAAACTAGACACTCTACTACAAGCTCAACCAGATGACCGGAAGTCGTGAGGCCATCGGGCCACACCCTACACTTGAGGTGAGGCACACGAAAGTGGTGATGATATCAATGGATTGGTGACATTGGGTCACAAATGGTCACCACCACCTAATGAGCTCACGTGAGAGACTCGCGGATAGATTTGATAGGAGGGATCTCGAGATACACTTTAGGTATCTAGCCTAGTTGAGACAAACCGGCACAACAGAGGCATTCATCTCAGAATTTCAAAGGGTAGAAGTGGCAATGACAGACATATCCAAGCCCCGATTGGTCATGTTAATTTCCAAAGAAGGGCCACGTAACCCTTTTGAGAGGATGGGTGAAGGCCTACCGCCCTCATACCTTACAGGATGCCATCAGACGCACTAGAGACGGTTGATTCAAGGCCAAAATCCAAAACCGCTCACCAAACTTCTCTTCTTGTACCACAGAGACAAGGATCAGAATCCTGGAATGGAAGGCGCCCAAGTTGGGATGATGATACGGATCGATATATACAGCTTTGCTTCTCCGTAGAAGACCCTTGGGTCCCGTGGCATAGATGTACAGTGACATCCACCACATTGGAAGTGGGAATCAGCAGTTGAGGGAGGAGGATGAGGATGTTGAGGCACCGGCTGCATTGCTGATCTCGTAGGATCGAGACCATTCATGAGCCGTATGTTACCGAAGAAAACTCAGACGCCGTGGCAATGTTCTGCTGAGGAGGCAAAACCCTAGAGGGAAAGGGGGAACCATAGCCACCTCTTCGGGGAGTACCCAGTAATAACAACACTCTCGTGCCCAAGGGCCTTATAATGGGGCAACGTGATGACAAGGTTAGTTGATGGTAGGCCACTGCCACAACTTCATAGATGGATCCTTACTAGCCAAGAGGGGGTTACGCACAAAGGATTTTGAGGGACTCCATGTAGCGCTAAGTGATGGATACACGATGACATGCCCGGATATGATCCCTAACCCAGAGGTCAAACTAGGCAAATACACCCCATGACACATTCTATGTAGTTGAGCTTCATCGACATTGATGTTGTGCTAGGGGCCGCTATTGTATTCATTGGGGAGATTTGGGTCTAATCCATCGACGTGCTTGACCAAGGAGCTTCAGAGGATGCCAGATTCGAAAGCCAGGCCAGGAGCATGTCTGGCTGTGGAGCACCTCGGCGTGATCGCATAAAGAGGATGGAGTGATCTTCGCCACTTCCGAGATGTGGTTTACGCCAGCCAGAGTGTTTGATCACCACGCCAAAGGACTCAGAGGGTAGGGAGAAATACCATCCACAGATCATGGAGCTTCTGGATCAGTATGAGCCAGTATTTCACCATACCACCAGGAGACCGCCTGTGGGTTTTGAGCACATGATTGAGTTAGAGGCGGGGCTACACCGGTGATTACAGCACCCTACATGCGCCCCAAGAAATTCAAGGACGAGATTGGAAAGCAATCAAACAATTGCTTGCTATGGGGCACATTACGCCTAGCATGAGTCCTTTTGCATCTTTATTAGTCGTCCCTGCAATCAAGAAGGATGGCACGCACGGGATGCATCGCACTACGTAGCCAACAAGAAAAACAATCAAGAATTACCTACCCCATTCCACGCATAGATGACTTGATGGATGAGTTACATGGGGCGCCTTTTCACTAAGATTGATCTACCTACCGTGATACCATCGCATCAAAGATCGTGGAGCAGATTATTGAGAAGACAAATAGTTCATGCCATTTCCTCGACACTTTGACTTTTGGTCACGCCGCTTGGATTGACCAACTATCACCCACCTTTCATTCCTGCATGAATCATATCTTTAGAGAACAGTTGAGGGCGCTTTCATCCCGGTATTCTTTGATGACATATTGATCTACACAAAGAAGACACATGGGATGAGACAGCACATTTGGGAGTGTCCGGTATTGGCGTGCATCAGCCTTCTTTATATGCCAAGGAATCCACCATAATGGTAGAGCACCACCGTAATTTTGGGGCATATCATCAGTGGGAAGAACCATCGAGAAGATCAGGGCCATTTTTGATTGGCCAATGCCCAAGAATCTCAAAGAGCTGAGAGGATTCTTTGCCATGCGCTTACTACTAAAAAGGTTCATTGCTGGTTTTTCACAATTGGGAGCACCACTCACGACTTGACCAAGAAGCGTGCTTTTCATTGGACAGAGGAGCCACAGCAGACATCTCGGCATTAAAATGAAAGAGGTTATGAGCACCGCCTGCTCTAGCCTTCCGTAATTCTCGCAGCCGCTTTTCTTAGAGTGTGACGCGATCAAGGGTGGGGATTGGAGCAACGTTGATGAAGGGAGGCCATCTCATCGCGGTTTGAGAGCGTAAAGCTCAAATGTCGGAGACTATCCCATTTACCACAAGGAGATGTTAGTAACGTACGCCTTAACCTAATTCAGGTAGTATCTGGTTGGTAGCAGGTTTGCAGTGAAGATTGATCATAACAGCCTCAAGTATTTCCTTGATCAGAAAAACCGCCGAGGCGCGAAAAGTGGGTCTCAAAGATCCAAGCCTTTGACTTTGACATTGAGTATGTCAAGGGGAAAAATAAAATTGTGGTTGATGCACTATCAAAGAGACCTACAACATGTTCTTTGACGGATATTTCAACAGATTGGAAGTCCATTATTTTTTGTGGCACAAAAAAAAAAAAAATTTGCTTGTGAGGTGATGGATGGACAGTGATGGATGATAGATATCGGGTCTTTATGACATCATTTTCTACAAGGACCGGATCTATTTGGTTCCGTGAATCTACTCTAAGGGGAAAATTATGAAGGTGGTTGTCATGATTCGGCCACGCTGTGGCATCGGGTACTTCAAACATACAGTAAATCAAGGAGAGATTCTACTGAAGGGTCTCAAGGATGATGTGTTGAAGCACATAATAGATTTCATGACCTTGTCATTAACAAGTCCGAGCACACACCCCCTGTATTACCATGTCTCTACCCATTCCAGAAAATGGGAGAGCATTTCCATGGATTTCATTATAGGCCTCTGTGAAAGTGCGTGGCAAGGACTGGATATTTGTGGTGGTCAACAGATTGACCAAATTTGCACATTTCCTCGCCATACCCACAAGCTACAAGGCCATACAGGTAGTAGAGTTGTTTTCAGGGAGGTATTCCAATTGCAATCTGCTTTACCTAGGCGTGATAAAGGTCAGCTGATAGATGGCTTCATCAACGATTTTGGCAAAAGCTTTCCAGTTGACAAGCACGAGCTAGCCACGAAAATTACCACCCACAGATAGATGGGCGCATCGGAAGATCGCCAAATAACAAGTGGGTTGGAGGGCATTTGAGGAACTATGGGGGCAAAGAACAATTTGGGGTGAGATGGTTACATATGGCTAGTATTGCTACAACACAACTTCTCATATGTCCATCAGGATGACAACATTCAGGGCATTGTATGGATAAAATGCACCCTCCCTATGGAGAGACCGTGTTTGGGGACAGAGGGGTCCCGGGGACCAAGGACCAGGTGGAGGAGAGTTAGAGGATCTTCAATCGGGCAGGGAGAACTTGCGTCACCGTGAACCACAGAAGATATATGCGTGATCAAGCACGTAGTTGATCACAGCTTGAGGTGGACGGCTTTCTACCATTAGCCATATAGACAGTCCTCCTTTAAGAGGAGTGGAGTAGAGAAGCTGAAGCCGATTTTTTATGGGCCATACAGAGTCATCAGAGGATAAGTGAGGTGGCATATCAGCTAGAGCTACCTAAGGTAGCAAGATTCATAATGTTTTACACGTCTCTTGCCTTAAAAGTAATGGACAAAAAGTTAGCATTTCAGAGGAGTTGCCACCCTGATGAGGAGGGTCGGCTTGGAGCTAGTGCCGTAGGAGGTACTCAGAACCCAGAGAGCGCAAATTGAGGAGCCGGATCATCGTGGGAAGTGCTTGGTTAGATGGAGGTCTTCCAGGAGGATGCCAAGCATGGGAGGGAGAGACATCTTATAGCAATCTGTGATTGATGTTGCTTGAGGACAAGCAATCTTGGGAAGGGAGGATCGTAATGTCCCGCTCCCCAAGAGTAGGCAAATAGGGAGTGACTTAGTAGTCTTTTTGTTCCCGTAGACTATAGTCGTGCACAAACAGAACAAAATGGAGAAATAAGGAGAAATTGATGGTTGTCCATGAATTAAGCCAAAAATACTTAGGAAAAGTCACTTAAGTATTTTGGCTTAATTCAATGAAGAATTAGAATGAAAAAGGTGCAAAGGGGGACTTAATTAATTAATTATTCACCTTAGGAAGAAAAGTGCCTGTTTAAGTGAGGTCAATGGTAAATTAGATTGGGAAAGGTATAAAGGAGGAATTTGCTCTAATTCCTCATTATGCATTGTTATGATTGATACAGAGTTCCCAGAGGAAGAGAGTCGACCTTATTATTTTGTGGATTTCTGGATGTCCACCACCATTAATAGGTTTTCGTGTTGAGAGACACACCCCAGCCCATCGAGATACCATCCATGTATTTCAATCAGATTTCTTTTCAGCGTATCCATCGTAGAGGCGCATCTCCCCTCCGTGAGGGCACAAATCGCCTGTGGTTTCGGAGAGTCGCATCTAAATCCTCGAGTCCGCATTGCGTGCTGGTCCTTCCAACCCATTTGAGATCCAGCCGAGGGTACCTCTCATGGAGCCAACCATCGCCGGATCGGGACGGGAATCTTTCATATCGCTTCATCCAACCATTTAGGGCGAACTCTTTCGGACAGACATTTGGGGTTGCAAGCAAAGTATCAGAGTAGATCCGAGAAAATCCTTCCAACCTAGTTCCACATTTGGCAAGACGATCGCTTTGAGCCCTATAGCAGCAGTTTCTGTTGGTGGAATCCTTTGGGCGCATCCAATGCTCCAAGAGGTGCGCAACCCCTAGGGGTCTAGATCCAATGCCTCAAAGACCAAATCAAAGATCTGACACTCATCCATTTCAATCTAAAAATGTGTACTCTATTGGAGCATTTTCCGTCATGGTTATCGCCCTATAATACACTTGCAAACGTGAGCTAAGTCCGCCTCCACTTAGTGTGTCCTGAGGCACAATGCCTAGGTTCACACTCCACACTGTCACCTTGACCGAACTCCTTCCTCGTCAGCTTACTCCTGGGGAAGCCAAAGGTAGACCTTAGTTACTAGATGTGTTAAATCAAGTTCTAGTAGTTAGTTTTAATTGTTTACAAGGTTTGGGGATTCTAATCCCAAGATGCTAAAGGGCAACAATGCAAGGTGCAAGGGTTAGCATGAAAAGCAAGCCTTTTCCCTAGGTCAACTAAGACCAATGCCTAAAAGATCATCAAGTAAGGGGTCAACTATGTTAAGGAGTGTTTTGTTACAAGTATATTACAATATTACTTACAAGATTACAAAAGAATCAATTAAACCAATGAATATTGGATACAAGTAATTTTTACAAAGAATTACAAAATATCTATGCACAAATGAGATATCCACAAAGTACTTGATGCAAGATTTACAAATAAAGAATATCTAAGATACAAGCAAGCTAACCACGCTTTACTTATATGTGTGCAAGTATATCAAAAGACTAAAGCATCACATCACATCACCACATTTATGAGATCATCATCACATCTAAAGATTTAGAAGATTTAAGCAAAACTGTTATAAAGATTATTGAAGATGATCCATTAATTTGAAGCTGTTAAACCCACAAGTAGTTTATATTAGATTTGGTCTAGGGTTTAATTATTAGGCTTCTTAAGATTTATCACCTTATTAAAGCTTTCACCAAAGCCTCTTCCTCCTATTTCCAAATCGCTGTTGATGCTCAAGATAGTATGGCAATGAGCCCAACCCTAGCAGAACCAGCTGATCCCAAACAAGAGTACTTCCTGAGAGGACACCCACCTCGGCTACCATGAGGCGGCCCCCGCCACTACCCTCCTGTTTTCCCTAAGCCCGCTTAGATGGTGGTGTAGCAAGATGGTGGTCTAAGGTACCCTAAATAGTCTATTAAGTATATAAGCTGATTAGGTAGACTTTGGGTGATTATTAGAGTGTTTAGAAGATTTTAAGGCACTTTTTAGGGTGCAATTTAGTGATATGGCTGAACCGGCATTGGCTTTTAAGTGTGTTGTCTTGAGCTTAGCAATTGAGTTCATGAACACATGAAAAACAAATAATATGGCTGAAAAGTAAAACTATCACATGCACAATAAGATCTTATATAAGAGCATTAGGGCAAGAACAACTTGCCTTCAAGAGATTGAAAGAAAATTTAATTGTGTTTGCCTATTTAACCATTCAACACATTTCAAGCCCAAGCAAATGGCTTTCACAGATATAAGCAAAATAGGACTAATGAACCTATTACTTGTTAAGCACTTTAGAGATTTTAAGCATTAAGATCTAAACCATGTGCATAAAGGAAGATAACAAGCTTGAAAATGAAACTAAGCAAGATCTAGTTAGGGTACTTAAGTGTGTTGCCCAATAGGCTTATAAGATTATGATGTAGATCTTGCCCATTAGGTTTAAGATTATGATGTAGATCTAAAAAATAAGCAATTATATCATTGAACAATAGATCACATCAATCATATCAACACTTAGCCTTGCCTATTGGGGTATTCCTCCCAACTAGGTAGGTGACAATTAGGGTTTTGCTTAGTTAGGTTAATTTTGAGATCTTAGCAATTAAGGCAAAACATGAAAGAAGAGCAAGAGAGATAAACTAAGCCACAATCTAATCTACTAAGAAAGCAAGAAACCCCACTCAGCTTGTGGTCAGGAGGTTCCCTCACCTCCAAAAACTCACACAAGCTAAGAAAGGCTCAAAAAATGGAAAAGAATGAAACCCTAGCTAGGTTACACTAACAAGGGCTCACACAAGAGGAGGGCCATGCCACTTCCTCCTCTAAGGATGTAAACTACCACAAGCAAGCAAAAAAGGACAAAAACGTACCAAAAAGGAAGGAGTTACAAGTTAGGATTGAGATATAGCTACCAAATCATCAAAAGGGTCTTCTAGTGTTGTGTGTTTCTCCCTTGGGCAGCCAAAAGCCTCTCAACCAGATCTTTGATATAACAAGAAAATCAACAAGTTTTGCTTGCTAGGAATGGCTACACACAACCAAAAGATGTCAAGGAAACCCTTGCCCTTTTAGGACAAGAACTTTCCATAAGAAACCAAGAGATTATATTGATTAAAATGACCTACTTAAAACAATTATATGCTAGCTGAAAATGGAATGTATGAAAAGAAATAATAGATGAAGAGTAATAGGTTAGAGAAATGGAGTATGTGAGAGCTTCAAGGACCCTTCTCTCCTTGAAGAAGTTCCCAATGAAACCCTAGAAGTAAACCCGCAAGATTTCCTCCAAGTAACATGCATACAATAGATAATATGTTGATGTATTGAAACAAAATGACACTTCTATTTTATTTACCACATCAAGATAGATAAACCCAAAAAGCATATGCCTTAGTAGATCTACTTAGATAACACTTTACCTTGGGAGATCTAAAGTGCGTTGCAACCGGCCCAAAAGAAATCATCACAATGTTACCTTCCATGCATAAGAAAACCAAGCATACGCCCTGCTAGTTGTCCCTCCAAAGTTTCTCCTTTATTGATATTACTCAAGAAAAATAGTTTTGGAGAGAAAATACTCCAAAACCCTCTAGAGCATAGAATGAACGAAATAATGGGAAGAGAGAGAGTGTAAAATCAAGTAGCATAACAATAGCTCAAGATATGGTGAGTTATTGGGAGAGAGAAATGAGATCTATTTATACTTGAGAGGCAAACCTACCCCTCTTTGGATCTATGCCAAGTGTCCGCCACCAAGAAAATGAGTAGATCTCAATGCTAGGGCACACCATCTAGAGTTTGAAAGCTAGATCTAGGGTGTAGAAAAATGTAGGAGGTGTTGGGATCAAAGAGGTGTGGGAGGCCTTGGGATTGAGGCCAAGGAGGGTGAGAGGTCCCAAATACTTTTTAAATATCATTTGTGGAGTTTCTAGATGGAGGGGGGGCATAACTCCCTCTTGGAGGGTGCAAAAAAGGGGGGAAATGGAAGCAATGGAGGGGGATTAATGAGAAAAGGGAGGGAATCACCCTAGGAGGTAATGGGGTTAAAGGAGTCAACTCATGGTAGGGGCCCCATTTAAGTCCCAACATCCACCACCAAGAAAAAAACGTCAACTCTAAAGTGAATGCTCGGGTGGGTAAGAGGTTAGAAAAGGTTGGAAAAGGTTGGGAGGGCCATGTAATGCTTAGGGTCTCTCTCTAACCCTTTATTCCATCATTTGCATCCTCTAACTCATTATTACAATTTTTACATTTTGCCATGTTTGAACTTTAGCAATTAAATTGTTATTTTAGACCTGACCGATACTGGACTAACCCATGCTAAAGTTGTCCGACCGAAATAAACTTGGTCCATGGATGTAGGGGTGCTATTCCATTTCTTTTGAGCACAAATACTGCTATCAGTAAAGTCCAAAGACCTACTTTTACAATTATTGCTCGAAAATAATTAATTACTCAACACTAAACCTCCAAACTTTAGGGGAAATTTAATTGTACCACTAATTAAAAAATCCACCGACTGACTAATTCTGTGAGACTTTATAATATGTATTTCATGGTCATTTATAATGATTCCCCATAATAGTTACCAAAACATAAGCCTACTGAAACGTTGTTCACCACTTTGGAAGAATTATTGCATGTGAAGAGGGAAAAACTCAAGGAAATCAATCAGGCTAAAAGCCCAATTGTTATCTTGAGGATAAAAAACCCCTGCGGAAAGGAACTCTCTCCCAAAGGAATCCATCCCAAGGTAACCGACCTGGGGACATGACTCCGCTACATGCGTACCTATTACACATTAACTCCAGCGCAGCGGAAATTCCAATTACAAATAAAGTGTTGGGGCCAAACACCGCCTCAGAGACCAGCTGACAACATGGTATCCGAGATGCACTTTCATGGCACATGATGATTCACTGTGTTGGAGAGCGAATCAACACAACAGATTCTCGACGGCTTCATTCTTCAGGACGAAGCTTTCCAACCGACAGCTACACCAGCCTCCGGAATTGCATATTTTTGCCGGTCTATCCGTGCATGCATCGATCTTCCTTCATCTTCTGGACACGGGTATTTTATGCTATTGTATTCGCTGATGATCCATGAGATCTAGCTAACGCTATATTCTATATTTCCAAGAGGCTATTGTATTTCCATGCTTGAACCGTATAATACATGATATTGGGCATTGATGTTCTTTACTTCCGCACACATCCTTTATATACTGTTTAAAACCATAAATATTCCATGCACATGCAATAACCAACATGCATGCACAACTATCAAGATCTCAAACATAATAACCTAAACGATCCAAAACCCCCTGTATTAGATCAAGTAAGACAAACAATAGATCAAGATAACATTCGATCACGGATCAAGGATATTTCATAAGTGAAGACGAGTCCAAGGTATGACTTGGCTTGTCCAATTACTAAATCTAATTAATGGAATTAAGATGGAAATTTCATATTTGCAAATAGAGTGGAATCAACCCAAAAAGTAGATAAGCATTTTAACCAAATGTTTAGGGTTAGATTACTAATTAGGAACTTAAAGATATTCAATAAAAAAACATCATGTTGACCACCTATTTTGACTAGGGGGTCAACTCCATGTGCCATGAAGCTATGTACCTAATAGTGCAACGAAGTTGAAGACTTATTGGTTCTACAAGGCATTTTTGGCCTCGAGACTTCATTTTGTAACTGGAATTTTTGCTCCCCTGTGTGGGATAATAATGTAATGGGTCTGCATGGATCATATTTTAGGTTAATTGTCTAGGACTTTATCATTAGGGAAGTCCTTTCATCGAGTGTTTTTTTTTCTCAGGTAATTAATTTGACATAACCAGCCTTTTTAATTACCCTTGAGTTTTTCACTCCCACAATAATCCTTCAAAGTGGTGAAAGGCGTTTTAATGATTGAGCCCAATGGGTGACTAGGGTCTAGGAATATTTTAAATGACCATGCTAGACATCTCCTAGAGTCTTGCGGAATTCCATCGAGTCTAAGTAGTTTTTTTTTATTTTTTAAAATTACCCAATTAATGGTAATTTTAATTATTTTTTATGTAAAAATGTAAAAACTAGGTCCTTGAGATTTTTTATAGGGGTATGAGTACTCAAAATAAATGGAATGAGACCCCCTACACCCTTGAACCAAGTTTCAGCTCAATTGGACAAGTTTTGCTAGGTCATTGTCCATGAGGAGTCCAAGTTAGTCTTGAGTCAGCAATTTAATTGCTTAATTGACAAAGTAAAAATGAGCAAAACGGTTAGAGAAAGTGTGGCAGATGATGCCTAAACCCCTTTCCTAAGTTAGAGAAACAGTTTTCTAACTTAAATTTCACCCCCTCACCTAGCCATCACCTCAAGTTATCATTCCCCCTAGGGAAGTTACGCCCCCCTTGGTGAGAAAGTCATGCAAACTGAAAAATTAAAAGGGAAAACCCCCTTTCTCCCTAACTGCCACCCCTTTGTTCTAATTTTGTGTTGGACCTTGTCAAAAAGGTATTTCCCAACCCCCTCACTCAACCCTCACAACCCTAACACTACCAAAACCCTAAATGTGTGCCCCTCCTTGAGATGCTCAATCACTCTTAGGAAAAGACACTTGGAGAGCATCCAAGAGGGGTCTTAGCTCCCAAGTATAAAACAAAGCCTCCCCTCCCTCATTTGAAACATCTATTCTCAGTCTACTGTTACTATACCCAAATCTCTCTCTCTCTCTCTCTCTCTCTCTCTCTCCTTGTTATTCTTTCCTCTCAAGCTTGTGGCAAGTATTTGCTCGAAGCTTGCTTCTATTGGAATAAAGAAAAGGTTTGGAGGGAATCTTTGGGAGTCTTCTTGGTGCTCTTTATGGTTTTGGTTTGAGGTGATATTGCTGCCATTAGTTTCTTGTGGGTTTTCTTGCTTTGAAATTTAATTTAGGAGATCTCAAGAAAAGTATTTTGCTTGGTTAAGTTTATGGTAGTATTGTTGTAGACTTAGTGAGTTACTTGTGTGGTATTGGAAAGTATTTTGCAATTTCCATTTCATATGTTCACCTCCTTATTGTTTTGTAGCAAGGATCTCACTTATTTGCAGGTCATTGAGGGTTTGGAGAAGCAATTTTCAGATTTGAGAAGTTGGTAAGGCTTGTTGTCAACACTAACGTCAAATGACCTCATGGTGAGAATGAGCTAAACAAGTTTGTTGAGCAGCTGAACAACCTATTAGAGAATATCAAATTCACCATGGAGGTTGAAGAAAATGGGAGTCTGCCATTCTTAGATGTGTTGATCACTAAGAAACTTAATGGATCATTGGACAATCAACTCTTTAAAAAGAAAACTCATACGAAACAGTATCTGCATGCAGAATTGCATCACCACCACCCCGCTGAAAAGAATTGCATCATTAATATGTTGGGAACTAGAGTCATGAGGATTTCAGATGATGAACATCTGGAGCAAGAGAATGCCCATCTTTTCGAGGTCTTTAAAAGCAGTGGGTACAAGCAATGGAAAATTTTAAAAGCCATTCAAAAAGCATGTAGAGGATGTCATGTCCCCTTCTGAGTGATCATGGGACTTGGATGCAGTAGCCTAGGTGATTCCCGTAGGCTATAGTCCGTAAGAAGGGAATTAATTAATTATTTAATGTCCTAAGGGGAAAAGTGCCTAACAAATTGACATTAGATAATTAAAAAGGGGGGGAAAAGGGAAAAAGTGTCTAAAGTGACTTCGGAAGAATATGAAAAGTCACTTAAACTGATTAAAAGGTAAAAGGGGTCGCAAAAGAGTCAACGAAGAAATAAAAGGGAAAAAGGAGGGCACCCTCTCTCATTCTAGCATTTTTTATATTTTCTAATTTCTCATTGAGAGAGCTCATTGTGGTTTTGGAACTCTTGGGATGGAAACCCTAGGAGGAACTTTCAGAGATTGGCTTCAGTGGTGAAACCATCCACCCTAGTTAGTCATTTGTGAAGAAGAGATCATCCATTTTCTCCCGTGTGCTTCATTTACAACTGAGATATCCTCAGTAGTTGTGCATTGGGTTCAGATTGTGACTAAGTTTAGTGGTGGCAGTTGAGTTCTGATATTCAAGGGATGAATTGCTTGAGGGAAGCTGAGTTCTTTACAAACTGGGTTATTTCTATTGCTTGAGGCCAAGTTTCTTTGCTTAAGGGGACGAGTTGCTTACTGGGGGCCAAGTTTACTGTTCTGGGAGGGAGAAATACCCTTTGGAGGGCGAGTATTCTCTTCAGAATTTAGTGGGGCTGCTGTGACTGTAATTTTCCCTAGGGACAAGGGCGTTTTGTGTTGGAGAAGGGCTCACCACATGAGTAAAGGCTCATCGACAGCCAGGGGTCGATTTAGTCATTGTTTAGAGGCCGATTGGTGATAAAGGAAGGGCAAACTGTGTGCTGGATGCCGAAAATCAGTGAATTCCTTTAACGAGTTATTCATTCTCAGTTTTCTGACAGGCTATCTCTACCTTCTGGGTGGATATTAGTTTCTGGTCTGCTGTATATTCAATACTGGGAGCGAATTCCTCTTCTACAGGCTTGTTGCTGCTATTATATTCACATACAGTCCAGGCTTGTTTTCTCTAAAACTGTTACACCAGCACTTCCATTTATGAATCATAGCTATTATGGTTTATTGAGGACAGCCTACAGCAAGGATATCCAGGTTCTTCTTATTGCTGTGTGTTATTTATGAGTAATTTTATCTTGTATTGCAATCAACTAGAATAAATAAAAGCAGCAAGTATTTGATCTCTGTCTGGTATTTCATCAAATGTTATGGTCTATTGCTGTTCAAACATTGTATCCAAACTGTTTGGTTATATTTCTGAACTACATAACAAAACAAAGACACAGAAAAATTTGGCCGGAACACTACAGTGGTATCAAGCCCTCTTTCCTGCTAGCCTGAAGAGGGGTTTTGCTGTTCATGAGAGGTGAAGACAATAGATTTCTCGGTGTCAAATACAGAAGTAGAAGGCAGCGAGGGGCAAAAAACATTTTTGAAGAGAAAGAAGAAGTAAGGGAAAATCAACCGGAGGTTGAACAAGTGGAAAACATGGGTGATGCCAATGAGGAAAGGGGAATGCAGATCTTGGAGAGTTTAACAGCTGGACAGCAGCAACTTACCCAACTTATAACTTAGTTACTCGCCAATCAAACCAATCAGAATCATGGGAGTGACAATGGAGCAGGGGGGTCCAATGTGAATAATGGAGCCGGCAGCAATAATGAGATTCCCATACTTAACAATACCGGGGTCCCTATGCAGATTGGTGCTAGGACCACTAGCAAAACAGTCCCTAGACCTCTTTTACCCAATTTTTGGAGAAACCAACAGACGGAAAATAAAGGGCAGCAAGTTCCAGGTGAAACTTTTCAAGACTATCTGAGAGAATATCAAGCCCTAGGTGATGAGTTTCAGGCAGCCATGTCACTTCAGGATTTCTGCACAATCAAATACAGGAATAGACAAAGGGATCATAACAGGGGGCAACAGAACAAGGATCTAGTGTTAATATTATGGTAGCTGCGGGAGGTATTTACCCCCACGTGTGAACCTGACGAGAATAGAAGACTCCGGGAAGCAAGAGAAAACCTAGTGAGTTTGCTAATAACCCTAGAGGCCTTGTCGGCTCAAGAAGATACTTTATATTAGGCTATTAGCCTCCAAGAGAAGAATTCGGCCAGAAATTATAATAATATACTGAACAGACACTTATCCAGAAGGAGAACTCGACCCCAGCAAAATTGGCAGAACCACTATAAATACAAGGCGTCAGTTCTCATCTGTCACATCTCAGAATTGCAGTTCTCCCAGTTGGTGCGCACTGCAGTTGCAGTATTATGCGCAGGTTTGGAGGAGAGTTGCAAGTGCAGCTGCAGCAGCAGCAAGTTCTCAGTATTGGCTTGAATATCTCTTGGCTGGGGTTTGGAACATCTGATCAGTCTTTGTTGATGCGCTATCCTTGGGGAAAGGTGCGCTACCCTTTGTTTGGCTATCTAGCCTAGGGTTTTCTTCCGGAAAAATTCTCAGTCAAGGTTAAGGTGCTCGGAGGAAGGCTTCGGCCTGTGGTTGGGTGACAAGGGTATCGTCAATGGTAAAATGAGCACACCATCTTCTATATTCTAACAGGTTATGGGCCCACACCCCTTCATTCAGCCTAAAACGTTGGAAGGAAACATAGCCGCTAGACATTGATCTCGTTGAGGAACTGTCGTTGGGGTTACTAGCAGGAGCAACTTCCAAAAGCACTATAGCTAGGGTTACCAACAGAAGCAGTTGCAGAAACCCTAAACCTCTTTTTGAGGCACCTTAAGTGACGAGATTGACCTAATCTTCGGATAGATCAGTGCGCCCTAGCCCAGCGCATCTCCTAGTACTCTCAGAAGACCAAGACGTGAAGTTTGGATTTCTGGTCAAATCTAGGGTTTGACCAATTCAAGCAAGCCATGAAGAACTCTATGAAGTCTGAGAACAAGCTAGATGGAGCCTCTAACTTCAGAGCATGGAAGACAAGGATTGACCTCATCCTTGCTAAGAATAAAGTGCTGGATAT
>SNQJ01S0188979.1:0-18280 GCA_010110895.2 Picea sitchensis
AAGAAGAGCTAGATCTTCTATCACCATGTCATTATCATGTCATCATCTTGATAACCAAAAATGAGGATAACAGCTCCCATCTTCTTTGTAACTGGAAGCTCTGGGGCTTCACCCTATAAAATTTGGGGGAGACAACTCTGTCGGTGTTCCCGAAATTTCAAAAATCCGGCCATGTCTCCAAGTGGCAAGGCTTGAATCTGACTTAGGACTTCTGCGAAGGAACTCATGCCCTGGAATATTTCATCATGTGGGGAATCCTCGTGTTCAATACCTTTTCAGGCCACAACTTGCCAGGTGATTTATCACAACCTTACTAGGGTCATGCTTCTTAAACTCAATGTCTACCAGCATCATTTCTTCTAGAGCTGCAGCCTCAGCTTTGGCGTGACCAAAATCTAGTAAGGAATACACATCGATACGAATGGGGAAGGGCGACCATACCTTTTTTGATACTCCCTTGAGCTCCTTTCTTATCCCGCCGAGCACAGACTGTCTGGCGATCTCATGGCACAATAGCTTATCTGGCAGGAATAGAGGGAGGTCATATGGAGGGACAGAGGTGCCGAAAACCCTGATATACGGAAATTTTGCCTCTAGATACCAATCTGCCACGCTGCTTAGGCTGGTCGCAACGCTATCTGATATCCTGGGAGGCGGCTGGCCAAAAATGGCAACATGTAGTGGCACCATTACCTAGTTGAATATCTCGTAGATGAATTCTTTGGCCTTATCCTCCCAAAGCTTCGAGTGGTAGACATGGATGGGCTCTATACTAGATGGAGTCTAGCTCCAACTCATTAGAGGGAAATGCATCATGAAACAAATGTCGTCCATGATGTAGGTGGACATGAAAAATGAAGTTTCTTTCCCACTCACCTTCCGCGCTCGATATTCGGTAATTCGACTGGTTAAACTGTCCGAAAATAGTTTGGCCCAGTCGAAAGAAAGACCTTCAGTGACTGTATGAATCAAAGGCACCCATGGGAGAAACAAATGTGTGGTGTCCTCCCTCCCATACAACCTACATGCTATCATTTCTATATACCTAAATGGTGGCTCTAAGGAGGAGACTGAATAAATCCCATTAGAATCCGCCCTGAATTTTGCGGGGTGCAAAACCCAATCCCTGATCAGATCGGACAAGTTTCTGCCATATTGCTCGCATTCCTTCTCCTTGAAACCTTCCAGAAATTCGGCATTGTGCGCGAAGTTTGGTGTGGGTGACAACTGATACATTGCCTGCATATGTTCTGGTCTAAAAGTCCCAATCGTCACCTTCTGCTCGCTGATGATGGTTCTAGTCGGGATATCCACATGGTCCAGCGCCCATCTGATCATATCATAATAGGGGAGGATCCGTGGTCTTGCCGCTATTTTGTGCATTTCTACCTGAATGACGATTTTGTATCTGGTGGCCAAATCATCCTTCTCATTATCGCTGGAATCATCTGAACAATTCACCATTTTAGACTGAAGGAGATGTATGTCTAGGTTTTGATAGTATTAATACTTCGGGGTGAAGTATCAGAAACAACATCAGAGCCCTGACCTGAAATTTTGGCAGCCACCTTGAACGCCTTTCGTGGAGCCATGAAAGAGAATTTTGTACGCAGATCACCTGTAGTAAGAATTGTAAATACAAACATAAGTTATCCTGATGAAAAAATCTCTGTGCGCAAAATAGAAATAAAATTGAAGTAATGAAACAAGACCCTTATCTTAGTCATTTAAAACCCTGGTGTCCTTGTGAACCAAACAGTCAAATCGCTTAAAGAAATATTTAGCAGTAAAAGTGAGGTCCTACTATCTGTCACCTCGCCATAGTCCAAATAAATGCCATAATTGTTTGACGAGTCATAGCACGAATCAACGCAAAAAATATTTAAAATTACTCCGCAGATGGTGCGTATTAAATTTTTCATTGATGCATTGATTAATTCTGCTAATCCCCTTTAATTAATTTTGTTTTAGTCTTTAGTTTCCCCTTTTCGGCGTTCACTGTATTGGGAGAAATCACTCCTACCCTTTGATCCCTCAAAACCCGAAATCGTGATGATGCTATTTAATTTAAAAAACTTGATCTGACTTAAGCTCTTAAATAACCCATGCTTAATCAATAAAAATTACGACTTCGCGACTCGGGGCTACGAAGGTATAGTTTTTTGGGAGAGCGATCGCCGAGTCGCAAAACCTCGATAGTGATTAACTAGGGTTTAAAGTGACTTACCCCTGACACCAACTTGGTTGAACTTTTTTTTAAAACCATTTCGCGACTTCTCATATCGGAGTTTGAAAACCTTGCGACTTGTAACTCCCGAAGTGCGAGGTAATAAAAGTGATAGACTTGCTTAACGGTTAAGCGACGGTGACTTAGGATTATAACGACCATCGCCACTTCGCATGTCAGGGTAAACTTTTGATTTCAATAATTACACTTCAACACTTGTAAAAGGCGGCTCCAACATCCACCACCACCATTATAGAATCATGATGCTTGCTTGTTCTAGGAAATTTGGTGATGAAATCCATTGACACCACTTCCCACTTCCACTCACGAATGGGCAATGGTTGTAGCAACCCAGCTGGGTGTATATGCTTAGCCTTGACCTTTTGACACTCCATACATTTAGCAATGTACTCAACAATTTCCCTCTTCATTCTCGGCCAATAGTATTGGCTCTTGAAAACTACAATGGTTTTCTGATATCATGGGTGTCCAACATAAGGTACATTATGCATCTCTTTCAAGATCATACTCCTCAATTCATGAGAACTGGGTACACAAATTTTTTTCCTGTACAAGAGAATTTCATTATTTCCGAATTTATAATCTTCAAACTTATGCAACATTATACCTTGTTGTAATTTTGTTACTATCTCCATGTACTACAAATTTTCTTTTGCAGCCTCATAAATTCTACCTTTAAGATCAATTTGATACATGTTAATGGATGTAGCATGCATTTCATGCACTCTCCTATTGAGTGCATCAACCACTTTGTTCTCTTTTCCTTTGATGTGCTTGATATCAAAGTCATACTCATATAGAAACTCTAGCCATCTACTTTGTTTGGAATTTAGAGTTGGTTGATCAAATAGATATTTCAGACCATTATGGTATGTCCTTAGCTCAAAGATTTTTCCCTTGAGGTAGTGCATCCACTTCTTCAAGGCATGTACTATGGATTCCAACTCCAAATCATGAGTGGCATAGAGCCTTTCATGCTCTTTCAATTTTCTAGATTCAAAACATACCACAAAACCATTCTGATTGAGGACTCCACCAAGTCCTTCTTTGCATGCATTTGTGCAAACCATGAAATCCTCATTAGGATATGCAATCCTCAGAATTGGAGTACTGGTTAACAACTGCTTCAATTTTTGGAAGCTCCTTTCACATTCTATTGTCCATTGAAATTTCACCCCCTTCCTTTGCAAGGAAGTGATCAGGTGAGAAATCCTTGAAAACCCTGCAATGAATCTTCTGTAGTAGCCAGCTAGACCCATGAAGGATCTGAGTTCTTTCACATTATTAGGTGTTTTCCACCCTTTAATAGCTTCAATTTTTTCAGGGTCCACTTCTATCCCTTCTTCGGATATGATATGCCCCAAATAATGAATTTGGTTTTGATAAAATGAGCACTTTCTCAATTCAACATACAACTGATGAATTTGGTTTTGATAAAATGAGCACTTTCTCAATTCAACATACAGCTAATGTTCTCTTAACACTTGTAACACCATCTTCAAGTTATTCTCATGTTCTTATTATGACTTGGAAAAGTATATCATCCAAAAATACAATGAAAAACTTGTCTGAGTATTCCCGAAAAACACCATTCATTAAGCACATGAAAATAGATGGTGCATTTGATAACCCAAATGGCACCACTGCGAACTCATAAGGACCATAACTTGTCCTGAAGGAAGTATTGTTGATGTCTTCATCTCTGATCCTTACTTGATGGTATCCTGACCTGAGATCAATCTTTGAGAATATCCTTGCATCCTTTAACTGATCAAAGAGATCATTAATCCTTGGCAAATGATACTTGTTCTTTATAGTTACTTTGTTCAATTGTCTAAATTCAATACACAGTCTCAATGTCCCATCCTTATTCTTTAAAAATAAAATTGGGGCACCCTAAGGTGACACACTTGGGCATATATACCCCTTATTCAGAAGTTCTTCAAGCTTCATTTGCAGTTCCTTCAGCTCTGGTGTACTCATCCTGTAGGGATTCTTGGATACTAGAGCTGCTCTAGGCATTAATTTTATATAAAAATCAATATCTCTCTTTGGGGGTAGTCCTGGTATCTCCTTGAACACATCCTCAAAATCTTTCAGGATTGCATGATCCTCAAGATTTGGCACCTTATCCTTAAGTGCTTCCTCCATATGAGCTGCAAATATTTGGAATCCCTTCCTGTAACACTTCCTCAGCTGCATTGTTGATATCTCTTAGACAGTAACTGCCCTGGGAATTCCTTGGACTGTTCTTGGGTTCCCTTCCTCATTCAAGCAAGAAAATTCCTTGTTATGATAGTCTAAGACAACATGGTGTTGATCTAACCAATCCATACCAACTAGACAGACATATGAACCCAAGGGTAAGATGTTCAAATCTTCCTTGGTACTTATCCCATTCATGTCCACTGGACATGATTTAATCAACTCAATAACTTTTCTCTTGGCTCCTATAGCCAGCTGCACCAACCAAGATTTCCCATGCTTGTTTCTTGGAAATTTCAACCTCTCCACCACCTTAGGATCTATGTAACTATGACTAGCTCCTGAATCTATTAAAATAGTAAAGGCATGGTTATTGATCATACCTTCTACTTCAATCATGTGTGATTGAAACTCTTCTTGCTTGTTGTCCATTTTTGCATAGATCCTTGGAAAACTTATGCCCATGTCCTCCATTGTTTCATCTTGCTGTACATTGTGGACAACTCTCACTTTGTCACTCATGTGAGGACAATTTATATACATATGATCTCCTTTACAACCCCAATATTGAATGAGTGTTTGTCTTGGCCTTTTCCCACCTGTCTCAATCATTCTGGGCTCTCTAGGGGTTTGATGTCCCTGAGAACGATTTCTGAAGAAGGGTGGCTTGTTCCTCTTCTTCCTCTATTCCATCTTGAAATTCTTCTTGTCTTCCCAAGTTTTTTGGAAAATAGGCTTTCCTTTATGATGATCATATAGGCATTTGGCTCGCCTTATGGTATCCTCCAAAGTTTTAGGATCACCATATTGAATCTTATCATTAAAGAAAGATGAAAACCCACTCAAATATCTCTGGATCTTAACCGTCTCATCTTTGATGAAGGAGACATCCTTCAACAGTTCCAAAAAATTTATTTCATACCCATCAATGGTCAAGCTGCCCAATTTGATTTCAAATAACTCTATCATCTTTTTTTCATAATACCTCTTGGTCAAGTATTTCTTCTCAAAATGATTCTTGAATTCCTTCCATGTAACATTCTTCTCTTTGGTGTGCTACACTTGCACAAGTTGATCCCACCACATGGATTCCTTTCCTTTAAGATGGTAGATAGAAATTATTCCTTCTGCATCAAAAGAATAATTATGCAATTGGAAATATTTTCTCATGCCCAACAACCATGTCTTGACATCTTCATTTTTCTTGTGCTCTCCATCAAAGGTAGGAGGTTTGATCTTGTTGAATTCTCCTCTCAACTCATCCACCCCATACCTCTTATGATCCTTCCTAATAGAATATTGAATTGCGTTGCTATGTGCTCT
Organism: Picea sitchensis; assembly: GCA_010110895.2. NCBI lineage: Eukaryota > Viridiplantae > Streptophyta > Pinopsida > Pinales > Pinaceae > Picea > Picea sitchensis. The sequence continues at coordinate 5,777 of SNQJ01S0188979.1, forward strand.
CCTATTAGATTGTATTTGGGAGTGATGGTGATTTCTGCTACCACTCCTTGATCTTCCTTTCTCTTCAGGAGACCTACGACTTCCTGGTTTTCTTGAGCCATTCTCCTTATCCAATTTATTTTCATTTATATCCAAGCCTTGCATTAACTTCATATTGAAGTATTCCTGCTACTCTTTGGATTTCATAAGCCTTTCATTATCATCCTTGTGACTCTGGACATCTTTCTGCAAATTTCTAATGATCTCCACCATATTCTTGTTTTCATCTTTTCCTTCTCCATGTCCATTTGATTCAGATTATTTTTGGCACGAAATGAGAGCGGAGATATAATAAATAAATGCACAGAGATATCGTAGATATCCAATAATATAACAGAAATGTATCAGAGATGCAACCATAAACACAAAGATATAGTAATACACAATTTTCTATTAATGAGCGAAAATGTACAAAGACTTTGAAATACAGAGTGAAAGACTCACTAGAATGGTGGCAGCTTATATCTGAGAAGAGATGTGATGGTTACTCACATCCGTGAGAAGATGAAGATTACAATTTGGCTCTAAGGGCCTTTTTAACATAAGTAAAATCTAAAACCCTAACCCCAGAAGATGAAAATCCAAAAGGTTTGTGGGCCCCGATGGGAGTAGTTGATACGTCAACTTCCCAGGGGTGTAACTTTTGCATACAATCTTTATTTGGGGCACTCGATAGCTCGTTGGAAAGATCTATCCGAGGACTACAAATTTTGGGTGAGAAACATTGATCTACAATCCATTTTGTTACCCGTTTTCTCAAAAAACATCGTTTAGGGCCTCAAAACGACTTCGGAAGTTCAGGACCCGAAAAATTGTTAAAAATAGTAAATTACCAAAATTGCTAGAAAATTGTTTTGAGCCAGTTGGATAAGGTGGGTGGCCACCGATATCCACCTGGATCAATCCTCCCTCCTTAGGAAGCAATGGTATCCATTGCATTGAGTTCCCGGGGGAGAGGGGAAATCGATTGTTGAATCTGAATCTTGGTGAGCTTCTTGCCTTGCTGGAGACGTCGAGCTGCTTGGTTTGTTGAAGGTTGTCATGAACTTGTGGCTGGAAGGGTTGGACATTTTTAACCAGTTTGGATACATGAGATGACTGTGCGCAGAAGGAATCTTTGCATTTTGTTACAACCTTGTCGACCTGCTTATGTTGGATAGAAGGTGCTTGGGTCAAGGCTCTAGTGGTTGTAGTATCCTTTTGTTCACCTTTTGAACAAATTGTGAAAAAAGATAAATTTTGTAGTATGAGATACTACCTTGCAACACTTTTTAGGTGGGACAATAGACAGAATTACCTCTGGTATTCTGTAGAGATGACCCCCCAAAGTAACAATGATACTACGAGGTTGAGACTCATAAATGTCATGGCGCTTCCACATATATGGCTGGCCCAAGAGAACATCACAGACATCCAGTGGAGAAATATCACATAATACCTCATCCTTGAAGGGTTGAATGCCGTATGCCAATAGACACTGCTGGCTGGCATGAAGATCTTGTCCTTGGCGAAGCCACCCGATGCTGTATGGTTGCGGGTGTGGTGTTGTTGACAATCCCAACTGCTTGAAGACCTCTACTGAGATGAGGTTCTTCTGGCTTCCGCTATCAACAATAAAATTCAGTGGGGTCCCCTTCACCCACATCTGTGAATGAAAAAGGTGCTCCCCCTCTTCTGGATCTGTTGGTTCTTCTAGTTGAATTGTTGCGATTGTGACAATAGTAGTGGGGTCTACATCAATGATCTGTCTTTTACCAGTAATTTCAGAATCGGATTCTGAATCAGGGTTCAGCTCCTTGTCTTTGATCTCGACCACTAATGAATGTTTTGATCGAAATTCATCGGTGTTGTGCCAGGGGATTTTGTGGAAACCACACCATTTTTCGGTGTCCTTCTTTGTCTTCTCGTGACCCTTCTTTTCCTGTGGCTTGGACTGGTTTTCGGGAGACTTTTTTTTAGGGATGTCTTTGTCATACTTTGGTTGTTACGGATTTGTAGACCCAAACTCCCATTTGTTCTGGTGCTTAAATTTCTGCTCGATTTTAACAACATATCGATAGGCAGCACCGAGTAAAGAGATGTCCAAAAAATCCATTTCAATTTGGATGTATCTATGTAGAGCCCCACGGTATTTCAGAACCAAATTTAGCTCAGTGTCTTTGATACCCGGCTTAGTGCGCCAAGGTATGGAAGGTATTGGTGAACTTTGGAACTTCTTGGCCTCTCTTCTTTGCGGTGTGGTCCATCTCTCATCTTGGTCTTCATAGTTGCCAATAGAGTATCTTGTTCCTTCACAGCATCCACAAAAAAATCCCAAGTGAATGCGCCCCATATATTCGGACTCCTCACACAGTGGAACTTTGCTCCTAGTAAGTTTCCCACCAATGTGTTTGACATGGGGAGATATTTAAGAGGAGTCTTGATTGATCTTTTCTACTGTCGAAAAAATTGTGAGCAGGAGAAATAACCTTCTAGTAGGTTAACCATTTAATACAGGGCTTACGCATTTCACATCCTTCAAATACATGAATATCAAATTAGCAGATACTTATGAAAGGTGGGGTGCCTCAAAGTATTTGCCAGTGAATATGTGCATGTTTCTATCGGTGAAGCGTTGAAGGATGTGGGCAAAATTATCCATCATTTAGTCCATCTGTCACGTGTGTGAGCTTGTAATGGAGTGTGATAGGATCGTTTGCTCAGGTCGTTTTTCTTTCTTCCACCATTGAGGGTTTTAGGTGTCTGCGAGAGGTGTCCTCAAAGACAAGCTCGAGACCCAACTTACTATACTTCCGGAACTTCAAATGAGGGACATGCACATCATGATCAGGCATGCTTTGATACCGCGATCAGTTTTAGGCATGAAATGAGAGTGGAATATAATAAAGAAATGCCTGAGAGATATCTGAATGTAAATAATATATGAGAAATGTATCCGGGGGATGCAACCATAAACCACGAGAGATATAGTAATACACAATTTTCTATTAATGAGAAAATGTGTACAAAGGCCCCGTAATCTGAGTGAAGAAAGACTAGCTAGAATGGTGGCATCTTATCTCTTTGAGAGATGTGATGGATACTTGCATCTGTGAGAATATGATTATTAAAATTAGGCTCTAAGGGCCTTTTTTAACATAGAAATAAAATCAAAACCCTAACCTCGGGAAGATGATGAAAAACCAAAAGGTTTGTAGGCCCCAATAGGGGTAGTTGATACGTCAATTCATAGCTTTTGCATCTGATCTTTGTTTGGGGCACTCAATAGCTTGTTAGATATCTATCTCAGGAATACAACTTTTGGGTGAGAAACATTGATCTCTGATCCATGTTGCTCCCCGTTTTCTCAAAACATCGTTTAGGGCCTCAAAAGCGGCGGAGATTCCGGGAACCGAAGAATTGCTAAAAATAGTAAATTACCAAAATTGCAGAAAAATGTTTTGAGCGAGCTGGAGAGAAAGGTGGGTGACCGCAGGTATCCACCTAGATCACCATTGGAGTTTGTTTCTTCCATACCCAAATGAAAATCCATTCCTCTGATATCACTTCATGGTTGTAAGCCCCATATGTATATTCCATCTCAACACTTTCATCTTTGATCGATCAATTTGATGTTAATTAAAAATGTGCAACCAACAAAACCTTGCCAAGCTAACTACTTCAACAGTTTTATAAAAACATGAACCATTATGGTTCAATAAAATATCAGTTTCATGCCGATTTCTAAAAGATTGGCTATCGGTAGGTGTTTAGGTGTGTGTTTGTTTGGGAAATAATACCCTCTGAATAGCAGGGCTAGGGTGAACTTGTACCTGAATCATGACCTTATAGAGACTCACTTTTAACCTATCCACCCCAATACTCAAACCCCTTTTTCACACCCAAATGGAAAAGACCTACTAACCTTTTTATATCGACATTTGATGTAGATCCTCCGTTGCTTTTCCGTTGCTCTCCTTTGCTCCTTCCAGAGGCAATCACATAATCAAGACAAAACACTACAGCGGGCATGCTATTTCTTTCCTACAGGGTTAGAGATAAAGCATAATGGAATAAATATATATCTACGTGCATTGTGACAGGAAAAGTATTCTTTATTAATCTCAAGATGAATCGACTTACAATAATGATAGATATCGGCCACCATTCCTCAGTCTTGGCTCATCCTCTTCTTTGTCCAACTGCTTTGCTTGAATTATGTTTAGTCTTAAGAAAATGCTAAAGGGTTGGGACAAATGGATCCAATTAAGTAGAGTTTCTTTGCTATCTTTTCTCAAATAGTACCCTACCCCTTCTTTATAGGCTAGAAAGAGCTACAGGGTTTGGATGAACACTCGACCATGCATGGTTGGGAGTTCTAGTTAACTGACACAAAGCTTTTTGTCCCGTCGACAACTTTCCTATTTTGTGCTTTGTTAGGTAAACCGCGAGTGGGCCCGGCTTGATTCCAACCGCGTCACGATAGAAGGCACATAAAGTTCCAACGCGCTCAATAATGGGTTAGGGCGTGAGCTACTTAATTTAAGAGGTTTTTAAAGACTCTGTTCAGCATGGCTTTGGCAGGAAGGGATATGAGTTAACGATGCCGGGTAAAGCATGTATAGTGCAATTTAGGGTTATAACGGTGCCCCCTAATGTGTGAGGGTCGGAGAAGAGCATCGATGGCCGAAATACATTACAATTCTTTACCAATATGCGATATGATGATGAATGGGTAGGCCAGGGGTCGAGGGGGAATCGGGAGGTGCCATCTGCAAAAAAATATCAAATGTCTCACCGAAGTGGGCATACCCATGCTGTTCGGGATAAAAATAGAACCATGGCTACCAATCAATACGTAGATCCATGTCGATAACTATAAAGAGTAGCCTTGAACAATGCAGTAGACCATCTAATCAGAAAAGATATACATAGAAAGTATCCATCTCTTAGAAGTTGATAAGGCCTGGTGGCTGGATATGAGGTCTTCTAAGCTTGAGCAACAACTTCAAAGTCTTCTAAAACTTTCGGGTAGGAGTGTAATATGAGTGTACGACTACACTACCGATAGGAGTCTTCGGCGGCTTTCGTCGGTTATGGACTTGATAATCTTGATGATCGGTTTGAAGGCTTCAGTGATTCGAACAAAGACTTGATTGGGCGTTCGGGATGGCCGGGTATGCGGAATAGAGACATATTGTAGAGGGGCCGACTCGGGCTTAGTAACAAACTTCCCTTGGACAATAGCATGACAAGTGATAAGACTTCGGCAACATATCTGTTAATCATAAGTCTGAGCCGGAGGCAGCATAAACTCTCCATATGTTTGGAAAGAGTAACCAAACAGTGGAGGAAACAACTCTCTATAGCGAAAATATTCCCTAAGGTTGTACTACATCCCATAGTCGATGAATCAAGCGGACAAATGTGCTTTATCCAAAGGAGACTCATAATCACGCCAATGAAAAGATGAATATTTCCCATCCCCTCTTTTGGGGTATATTTGATTTTTGTTCTTTTTGTTGATTTGGAAAAAGAATAAAAGAATATTCACGATTACAAGGGAGAGCAGAGTGATATGAAACATACAAGCTCAAGGCACAAGGACAAGGCGGATGTTCTAGGAAATGATACTCGGGAAAATCCTCCGATGGCCAAAGGTATTAAAATCACCGGTATAAGCTGTTACTAGGTGATGGGTAAAAGGATGCAAATCGCGGTTGATAGAACACACAATGTTAATGTCCTTCGATGTAATGCGTTTAGCGAGCCCGGAGAAGGTAAGCTCAACGGTTTTTCTTATTTAGGGAGTCTAGAAAAACATAAAAGGAAACTCCCTTGAGGGTACCTTTTTTCGACAATAGTCTAGTCGGTTCGAAAAATGGGTAAACTAACGCAGACTAGGCGATCAATTCAAAACCATTTTAACGAGTGTGAAAAGGACAAGATCACTCGTATATTTTTTCACTTTTAAGGAGAATGAAAAAAGCTTAACTATGGAACTCGATGAATGTTCTTGGACGTTTTACTTGGTGTATACAGAAGAATAAGGTCACTCGACAATCTTCAATTTTGAGTCTGAGAAAGGCTTAACTATGGACTCAGGGGGTTTCTTTTCGTAAATTTTAGTCCCTCGAGCCCGAAGAATAAAATTATACACGAGGATACTCTTCTAAAGAATGGACATTCAATAGGGTATTCCTTTGTTCGTCTGATTGATCGTCCGGATCGAAAAATGGGTAAACTTCTGCGTAGGACGACGTGACTTCAAATTTGAGTTTACTTGAGTGTGAAAGGTCACAAGATAAGCTAGAGGCTAAGCATGCGCAGATCATGACCTTATAGAACTCACTTTTAACCTATCACTTGATACTCAAACCCCCTTTTCACACCCAAAGCATGGAAAAGAGCTACTAACCTTTTTATATCGACATTTGATGTAGATCCTCCCTTTGCGCTGTCGCTGCTCGCTGCTCCTTCAAAGACAATCACAATCAAGACAAAACACTACGCCATGCATGCTATGCTTCTACCTAAGGGTTAGAGATAAAGCATAAATAAAATAAAATATATATCACCGTGCATTGGGATGGGAAAAGTATTCTTCCTTAATTCAAAGTGAATCAACTTACAATAATGATAGGAGCCGGCCACCGTTCCTCGATCCACGATCACAGAGCTCCTCCTCTTCTTTGTCCTCCATTTGCTTTGCTTGAATTACGGTTTAGGCTTAAGAAAATACTAAAGGGTTGGGACAAAATGGGTGTCAATTGAAATGAGTTTCTTTGCTATCTTTTCCCTCCTCCAAATATTGGGCAGAGTTTCTTTGCTATCTTTTTCCTCCTCCAAATAGTACCCCTACCCCTTCTTTTATAGGCTAGAAGGAGCTAGGGTTTTGGACGAACTCTCGGCCATGCATGGCTGGGAGTTCCAGTTAACTGACCCAAAGCTTTTTGCCTTGTTGGCAACTTTCCTGTTTTTGTGCTTTGTTAGGTAAACGCGGGCTGAAGTGGGCCAGCCAGCATTCCAACGCGTGCAGTAGAAGGCCTGCCAATGTTCCAATGCGCCCAGTAATGGGTTAGGGCATATGCTACTTAATTTAAGAGGTTTTTCAAGAGTTTGTTCAGCATGGCTTTGGCAAGGAAAGGGTATGAGTTGGCCTGATGCCAGGTAAGCATGTATAGTGCAATTTAGGGTTATAATAGGGTGAGCATTTATGTTCTGCTATCCCAGATATATCCAATGAATTCTCCCTTTTTCAATTTTGAGTTTTGAGCAGGAAGTTATGGATTTTTGAACAATTGCACTTCGTGGGAGGTAATCCCTATATATTTCTTCTTCTTTCTCAGAGCCAAATTGTCTCTTGGACCTTTGTTGGATCCAATCATAAATTTCACAGAAATTATTTACCACTTTTGATGCAGGTACGAATAATCAAAACCCTACGGGCTTCCTTCCTAAGCCCTTTTCTTCCTTAAAAATCGATTTTTGGGTATTGGCCCTTTTTCTTTGGCACACAATCACATGTGACCATGGGATGTTACTGAGTGCTTAACCGAGAAGTGTTTATTTGGAGATCTGTAACTTCAGGGCTTTGGAACTTCAGGCTTTGGGGGTTCTTACTTCCTCATTCCTCCTGTTCCTCCAAACGCTGAATTGGCAAACTTATGAACTGTTGTTTCTTCGAGGATTTGGAGGTTTTACCTTTATCACATCCAAACGTTGAATCGATGAAGTTCTTCGGAGCTTCTCACTTCAAATGTTTTACCTTCATTTTACCATGTTTTCCCCGATTTTTGAATTGATGAACTCCTGGAGTCTCGTCAACATCCACGTACCAGGGTCCTACACAGTAAAATTAAGGAACAAACATGTGGCTCAATCTGATGGATGACATGTGTCATGTTCTAACTGGTATGAATGGCATGTAAAAAACACAAATCAAGTTGACACGTTTCATTCTTAGAATGGGTCCACGTCACCCTAGGTGACGTCCACATGTCACGTCTCTTTGACGCTACAAGACTTCCAAGCTTCAGGACTCCAGGTCTTCGGAGGTTCTTCTACATCACCCTTCAAAGCTCTTGAACGTCAAATTTACGAACAGGTCAACATCACTTGTGGTGATGTCATCATTTCACGTCACTCTAGTGCTTCAGGACTTCAGAGCTCTGGGACTTCAGAGGGTTTCTTCCTTAAAACAATTTAAAATGCTTGAACTCCCGAACTTCCCAGGGTCCACTTAGAACAATTGTCAACAATTATGGTCATGACACATGGCCATACTGACAAGCAACACATGTTGATTCATAATTGGTACAAATGGCCTGCGAAAGGTATGAGACAAGATGACACATGGCAGGCCTAGGGTAGGTCCATGCCACCTTAGGTGATGTCATCATGCCCCATCACAATGCATACTTCGGCACTTCATAGCTCCAGGCTTTGGAGGATTTCTCAGATCAACACAATGTTTCATCCAAAAGTCGAATTGTCGAACAGTTGTTTCCCAGAGCTTCGGGACTTCAGGGCTCTCGGACTTCAGATCTTTCCTCAACACTACTCCCCATTTCTTCTAAACATCAAATTATTGAACCTCTTAAATTTCTGGGGTCCATGTAGTACTACTGTCATCATATAAAATGGTGACACGTGCTATTGGTCCAACAAGGTCATCAAAAGTACAATTCTGACTAACATGTTGCACAACTAGGGGAGTTCCACGTCACCCCTGGTGACATCATCATGCCACACCATACCCCATGCATCGACACTTCATATCTCCGGGCGTCGGAGGATTTCTTGACTTATCACCATGTTTCTCCCGAACTCCGAACCATCAAACTACTTCCCAGAACTTCGAGACTTCGAGGCTCTAAGACTTTAGAGACTTTCTTAACATTACCTCTCAATCCTCCCAAACTCTGAATCATCGAACTGTCAAACTTTGCATGGTTGATATACAGACACATGTCTCTGTTGATCGAACAGTTCAGATGAGTTCTGGACTTCGGTACTTTAGGAGGAAGTCCATTCTATGTGAACTTCAACCAATTTCCTCGAATGTTGAACCGTCAAACTACTTGGGGAAAATCCATGACTCTCCTTCTCCTGGATGATCTATGGCTGAAAATCACTCTAGGACTTCAGAACTTTGGGATTCGACCCCGTTTTCTCAACAAAATGTAAACTTCACCGAAGTCACAAAGTTTGAAGGACTTGGAGATTAATTGTCGTGCACCTTTCCTAGATCTAACGACTGTGAAGGGTGTGTGTTACACATTATTTTGGTCAGTCTGATGATGATTCTACAAGCATGTGTTCAAGTTCTCAAAAGGATATTTTGCATGAGAAAAATAACTAATTTCCTCCTCTACAAGACTTATTTTTAGAAGGAGTTCGCAAGCTAGGAGTAATACACAGTGCGGAAATCCCTGATTTCCACAGGCTGCTCTATACCTGGCTCGCGGGGTTTCCGTAGGCTGCTATATAGGCATGGTGCGACGTTGTTTGAAAGATAAAGAAAGGAAGAAGTTCACGAAGGTTCTAGAAGGAGGATATTCTAGAATGTGAGGTGGCGTCGTATGATTGTGATCCTACTGGCTTCTCTAATTTGGTGGGATCATCCTCAGCTCTTTAACCACTTCTCCTTCTCCTATATAATGATAGGTTTCTCATGGAAAATTTTAAGCAAGATTGAGAAAACAATTGCTGAAAGAATAGGCTGAAGACTGTGTGAAGGATCCTGTTGCAACTGATGCTTGAGGTCTCCATTTTTCCATCAAGATTTTGTGTACCATCTTCATACAAATTCGGAGCAAGTGTATGTGTGTGTGGGAACAAAGGACCACTAAAAGGGAACTTGCAAAATCAAGGCAGTTTGGCTGTATCTTCCACTTTTACTTAATATAATACGGTGGCATGTTTCTTTCCCATAAAATCATTCTCATTTTATTACATGACTCCTTGATCACATGTTTAAGTTTTCATTGAATATACTATTGTTGCTTTCACTTTGGTTAGTTTGTGTCATTGCAAATTTGATCTCACAAGAGCACTAGAGTGAAGCAAGGACAACAAAGATATAAGGAAGCAATATCTAAAGGTATGTCATCCATTCCTTCTTTGGTAGTAAAATCAATGATTGCAACTTAGGGAAAGTGTCATGTTCTGTCTTGTTTTGTTCTAGATACATGTGGATCTAGGGATATTAGTTTATGTCCGCATTCATCGATTTATCCAATAACAAAATTGGCGACTCCACTAGGGAAATGACTTGTTTGTGGTTTTTTGTTGGCCATTTTCTTTTAGCCTACATTTTTTTCACTTTATTTCAGTCTCTGAGTCTGTGGGGCATCCATCCAGACTCTCTGGATTTGAAAGTTCACTTAGGCCCTTTGTCCTATTTCCAAATTTCTTTTGTTTACAGACACTTCCACACTATACCCATACACAACCCACATAAACTTTTGATTTCCGCACCCTCACTGTTTATCCCAGTGCGTACTTTCTACGACCTACCCACAGCTAGCCTGCAGAAATGTTTGATTTCTGAACTGTAACCTACTGCTAGGTTGTGACGATGTCTGTAATTTTTTTTGGTTTGGGTCCTGTCATATTTTGATGCCCAGTTTTTCTTTAGCCAGCTGGGAGGATCTTTTAATGCCAGTATTTAACTAATTTCTGAGTTTGAAACTTGCTGTCGATTCGTTTTTGGAGATCGAACACCTTTCTTAGTCATTTTTCCATTTTTACCTTTTGATTTTTTATCAACAAGGATATAATCTCTAATTTCGCATCTGAGTGCTTGATTAATTAAAAGTCTTTTGATTGGATTTAAAGTTTTGGATTGATTACATTTTCTGGATTGCTTGTTGATTGGAAAGTCATTTTTCATTTGCATTTGACGAAACACTTTCTTTTCATTTTTACTTTTATCTTCATTGAAAGTTTGATTTGGGTGCTTGTTGAGTGTATTAATTTTCTTTGATTACTTGTCCTTTATTCATTATATCCATGTTTTGGTTTTGGAAATGAAGACTTAAGGTCACTTATTATTTTAAGTAATCATACATAAGAAAGTTTTTTGCATTCAAATAATTTTTTTTAAGAAGAGAAAATTGAAAAATCTCATTGTTTATGGTTGTTTGCAATTGTGTTCATTCAAGAAAAAGAAAGTACATTTCGTAGCTTACATCATTCCGGAAAAATACCTTCTCCCTACTGTACATAGAGTTCATTGAACAAAATATTGCATCATTCATTTCTATTTGCATATTCTGGGGTCAAGGTCTCATACAAAATTGGTTTCGTTTCCGTCTCCCTCTTGAGTAAACAACAACCTCTAAAAAACATTACGAAATCTAAAACTCAATTAGTAACTTTTAATTTCTAGGGATATTTTACACCAAAATTAGCTAGGATAGAGCTTTGGAATAGGTTGTGAGACACACCCTCCAAAGAACAAAAAACACAATAACATCTTGTGATAGGGGGTGTTCAAATCCATTTGCAACATTATGTCCTGGGAAGCCCTTATCACACAAGGGTCAAACTTGAGGTCGCATTGAGATTGACAGAGTTACTCACCCTGCTTTGTTTGTGTCAGTGTAGAGATTGTGCGTATTATGGGGGTTGCTTGAATGGTATACCCAAAATGATGAGTGGAAGCCTCTCAAGTTGATTTCGGGCTAGATACTCTACCTTTGCGCGTAGATCAGACTGTCGACTGTTTCCCCAGACATCATTCTTTTTCTTGGTAGCCTTAGTTGCCTATGTTCTTAGGGTCTTACATGAGGTGACTGTGGAGGAAAAAGTCTTCATGGTACCTGGAATCGACATTGGCTAGACTCACTCAGGCTCCTTGGAGGGTATACCCACTATTATGTGTGGGATCTTGCACCATGGTGTAAGTCCGTTAAGCAGGTTGTCAACGTAACGTTTCCACCTTCTCTATCCCAACCCCTTCTTGCCTTGACTTCGTGACGTTGGATTTCATCACCAACTAGTGACTTCGAGGTAAGAAGGTTTGTTTGATTGGTTTAATTCTTATATTTTATTAGCGAGTGCTGTTTATTTTCGTAGTTGGACATAGATTTTTTGCGTAAAATATTTGGCTCGACCAATATTGACCCTCCACGTCATTCGCGTAGGGTCCAGGGAATTCCTTCGAAAAATATGGAGGATTATCTCCCTCTACCCCCTCATTCACCGGAGGGCTCTCCTCAATAAAGTGAGGTCTAGGAAACTGTAACCTTGCAAGAGGAAGGTTCTACCTCTTTAGTGTAGAATTCCTGCAGAAACCCCGATAGATATAGAATTCTAGTTAAATTGAACACATACCATTTGCTGATATTCAAGAGATGAGAGAAATTTTTTGCTCCATAAATCAGAGAATTATATTAATAAAAAATGAATATACATGAGCAACCATCCTCAAAAAGAAGAGAGGAGGTGAATATATAGAATTTCCAACATAGAAATTCT
>SNQJ01S0188981.1:0-18279 GCA_010110895.2 Picea sitchensis
ATTTGAGAGATATTTTACTCAAGAGAGACAAGCTATAGCCCCAACTTTTTATACTTATACCTTGTCAGGGACATGCACTGAAAAAATGATCAAGAGCAGTCTGTTCTGATACCACTGATCCAGATTATTTTCAGCACTAAATGAGAGTGGGGATATAATAAATAAATGTACAGAGATATCTTAGATATCTAATAATATAACATAAATTTATCAGATATGCAACCACAAACAAAAATATACAGTAATACACAATTTTCTATTAATGAGCAGAAATGTACAAAGACTGTAAGAATATAGAGTGAAAGACTCGCTAGAATGGTGGCAACTTATCTTTGAGAAGAGATGTGTCCACTACTCACATTCAAAAGAAGATGATTTTACAATGAGGCTACAAAGGCATTTTTTATCATAAAGAAAATCCAAAACCCTAACCTTGGAAGATGAAAAGCCAACGGTTTTGTGGACCTCATTTTGGGTAGTTTGGTGTATCAAATTCCCGGGGGCGTAACTTTGGCATATGATTTCTGTTTGGGGCACACTATAGCTCATTGGAAAGGTATTGTTGATGATATTAATTTTGGGGGATCAACCAAATCCATTAAATATAATTGAGAAGCTCGATCCTAAAAAACCTTCATTTAGGCCCTCAAAATGGCCCTAGAAGTTAAAAACTGCTAAAAATAGTAAATTGCCAAAATTGTCAGAAAACTATTTTGATCTTGATGGAAAAGGTGGGTGGCCATCGATATCCACCTGGATCAATCCTCCCTCCTTAATAATCAATGGTATCAATTTTGTTGATTTTCTCGGGGAGAGGGGAAAGCGATTGAATCTTGGTGCGTTGCTTGCCTTGTTGGAGACGTTGAGTTGTGGAAGGATGTCATGAACCTATTGTTGGCGGGGTTGAATCTGTTCAACTAGTTAGGATACATGAGATGTGTGGGTGCAGAAGGAATATTTTCAATTTTCTGCATTCTTTTCGTTCTACTTATGTTGGATAGAAGGTGCTTGGGTCGAGGCTGTAGTCATTGTAGTACCCTTTTTTTCACCTTTTGAATAGATTGTGAAAAAGTTGAATTTTGTAGTATGAGATACTACCTTGTGGCATTGTTTAGGTGGGACAGTAGTTGAAACTACCTTTGGTATCATATAGAGTTGACCCCCCAGAGTAACAATGACACTACCGAGTCGAGACTCATAGATAGCATGGAACTTCCACATATATGGTTGGCCCAAGAGAACATCACAGACATCTAATGTGAAAACATCACCTAATACCTCATCCTTGAAGGGATAGATGTCATATGACAACTGACACCATTGGCTAACACGAAGATCTCGTCCATGGCGAAGCCACCCAATGTTGTATGGTTGTGGGTGTGGTGTTTTTGACAATCACAACTCTTTCATGACCTCTACTGAGATGAGGTTCTTCTGGCTTCTGCAATCAACAATAAAATGTTGTTAAGAACCTAAATAGATCTAAAAATATAATCACCACAAATATTGAATACACAATAGATCCACAAAGAAGATAGAAGAAACCACACTATATTATTACCAAACCCATAAGGTAGGGAAACACTATACAATGGATCCTATTATGGAAGGGATCCTCTCCTGTTCACTTGCCTCTTCGAGGGGGCATCCTCCTATTGAGCTACCGCTCCAAATACAATACTTCTATTCATGTCTCATTACATTGCTTGAACCCCTTTATATAGTGCTAGGTCTACCATCACCTAAGAACATTCTAGAGGAAAATCTTCTAGAAGTAAAACCTTCAAGGATCCTCTTACATTTTATTATATCTAATTACCCATTTATTATCTAACTACCATAGTGGAGCCTTATTTAATAATATAGTGGACCTAGTCCTGCCCAGTGAATGACCTCACTATTATCACTATAGATGGGCCCCCACCTAGCTACAGCAAATCTTTTGATTGATTAAAGCTTCACCCACATCTGTGAATGAAAAAGGTCTCCATCTCTTCGGGATCTATGGGTTCTTATGGTTCAATTGTTGTGGTCACAACAATGATAGTGAATTAGAACTACATCCCGATGATATGTCTTCTATCAATATTTTGAATCAGGATTCTGAATCGGGGTTTTAGAGCTCCTTGTCTTTGATGTGACCATAATGAATGTTTTTGAGTGACATTCATCGGTGTTGTCTTTAGAGCAATTTTATGGAAATCACCGCCATTTTCAGTTTCCTTCTTAAAACTTTTAAGTGACCCTTCTTGTGGCTTGGATTGGTTTTCCTTGAGATTGTTTGTTAGGTACATCTTGATCATGCTGGTTGTTGTGGATTTGTAGACCTAAACTCCTATTTGTTGCAGTGCTTAAATTTACGCTCAATTTTAACATCATATCAATAAAACATCGAGGTGATGAGATGTCTAGAATCCATTTAGTTGGATGTATCTATCAGAGGTCCACGGTATTTCAGAACCAAATGTCATTTGATTCTTTGATACACATCTTAGGGCACAAGATTATGGAAGGTATTGGTGAATGGGCCTTGTCCCTCTCCTATCATGATTGGTCCATCCAATATGCTTGGTCCTCATGGTTTCCAACAGGGGTAATATTGTTCCTTTCTGCATCCCTGAACAAATCCCAAGTGGGCTCATTGTATATTTCAAAATCCCTCTGTGGAAATTTTCTTGAGTAAGTTTCCCAATGTTTGACATGGGGAGAGCCTTAAGGGAAGCGTGAAGGTGATATTTTCCTTGTAGGAGAAATTATGAACAAAGAAATAACAACCTAACATATTATTTAACCATTTTCCTGGGGCATCTCCATCTATTTGTCCCTTCCCAAATATGGGAATATAAAAATTAAGTTGTACCTTGAAAGGCTAGGTGACTCCAAAGTGGTTGCTTGATGGGAACAATCAATGTTTTATCGATAGGCATTGAAAGGTTGGGAAATATTATCCTCATTTCGTCCCTCTGTAGCTTGAGAGCTTGCTCAAGCAACAAGTGTATATATAATGTCGTCTTCTCTGTCATTTTATTTCTTACGCCATGGAGGGTTTCTTGGGCATCGCGACATAAATTTTCCCTCAGAGACAATATCGAGATCCAACTTGATATACTCAAACCTCATGGGGACACAGCGAAAAATAATCAAGAGGGCACCTTTCTGACCTGTGATCAGTTATTTTTCAGCATTAAGTAGGGCGGGATACAATAAAGAAATGTGAGGAGATATCTCAGTATATCCAATTATATAAAATAAATGTATCATATATCGATACAAACAAAGAGATAGAGTAATACACAATTTCTACATTAATGATCGAAAATGTCTGAGAATTTGTAGGAATCTGAGAGTGAAAGACTACCTTCTAAGATGATGACTTATCTACGAGAGAGATGTCCACTATAAAGCATTTTCAAGAATATTATTTTACAATGAGGGTCCAAGGCCTTTTTATAATAAATAAAATCCAAAACCTAATACGGAAGATGAAAAAGCCAACAATTTTGTGGATTACGTTTTGGGTAGTTTTGTGTATCAACTTCCATGACTGTCTAACTTGGAATCCCGATCTTAGTTTGGGGCACACACTATAGGCATTTGGAAGGTATATTCAAGGAGATTCATTTTTGGGGATCAATCAAAACCTTTGGATATCATTGAGGAAGCTCTATCCCTGGAAACCTTCATTTAGGCCCTCAAAATGGCCCCTTAGGTTAAAAGCTGCTAAAATAGTAAATTACCAAAATTGCTAGAAAATTGTTTTGAGCGGATGGAAGGTGGGTGTACCCATATCCACACTGGATAAATCCTCCCTCCTTAGGAAGCAATGGTGTCAATTGCGTTGAGTTCAGGAGGGAAAGCGATTGAATCTTGGTGCATTGCTTTCCTTGTTGGAGAATTTGTGTTGCTTGGCTTGTTGAAGGTTTTCACGAAGATGTGGCTGGAAGGATTGGAACTTTTTATCCATTCAGGCTACATGAGATGTCTGGTGAAGAATGATTATTTGTGATTTGTTGCATTTCACTTGTTGACCCAGTTTTGTTGGATAGAAGGTGCTTGGAGTGAGGTTGTAGTGGTTTCAGTGTCATTTTTTTCACCTTTTGACGAGATTGGCAGAAGAATTTTGTAATTATGGATACTACAGAGCATTGTTTTGGTGGGACAATATTTGGAACTACCTTTGGTATCTATCAGATATGACCCCAGTATTTCTTGACACTATGGGATCGAGACTCATAGATAGCATGGTGCTTCCACATATATGGCTATCCCAAGAGAACATCCACCCAGGACATCAGGTGTGGAAACATCATAATACCTCATCCTTGAAGGGTTAGATGGCATATGACAATCAACATTGTTAGCATGGGAAGGTCTCATCCATGGCTAAGCCACCCAATGTGTATGGTTTTGGGTGTGGTGTTGTCGACAATCCCACAACTTTGTGACCTCTAAAGATGAGGTTCTACTGGCATCTTCTATCAATAATAAAATGTAATGGGTCCCCTTCACCCACATGTCCTTGAATGAGTGCTCCCCCTCTTTAGGATACATGGGTTCCTCTGGTTTGAATTGGTATGGTGTGATAATAGAAATTAGGGGGGATACGATGATCTGTCTTCTATCAATATTTTTTAGAATCAGATTTTGAATCAAGGGATTCGGCTCCTTGTCTTTGATCCTCGACCCTGTGAGCTATTTTGAGACATTCATTCATCGGTGTTTTGTTAGGGGATTTTGTTGAAATCACACAATTTTCCGGTGTCGCCATTATTTCGTGACCCTTCTTTTCCTATGTCTTGGATTGGTTTTTGGGAGACTATTTGTTAGAATTAGGTCTTTATCATACTTTGGTTGTTGTGGATTTATGGACCCAAACTCATGTTTGTTACGGTGCTTAAATTTATGCTCGATATTAATAGCATATATTGTCATGAGTGATGAGATGTCTAGAAATCCATTTGATTTGGATGTATCGTGTAGAGCCCCACGGTATTCCAAAACCAAATGTGGTTCAAAGTCTTTGATACCAGGCTTAGTGCTGGGTATGGAAGGTGTTGGTTAACTCTGGAACTCCTTGGCCCCTCTCTTGCCATAGTGTGGTCCATCTCATGTACTAGTCCTCATATGGTTCCAGCAGGGGTAATATTGTTCCATTCATCCCTGGCTCTAAATCCCAAGTGGAATGGGCCCCATATATTCTAGAATCCTTTGTGGAAATTTTCTCAAGTAAGTTTCCAACCAATGTTTGACATGGGGGAGATCCTTAAGGAGTGTGAGGTGATATTTTCTGTGGGAGGTATGAATAGAGGAAATAAACTTCTATGATTTAACAATTTTCTAGGGCTTCTTCATCTATTCGTCCTTCAAATATGGGAATATCAAAATTAACTTGTACCTTGAAGACAAGGTTCCTCCAAAGTGGTCACTTGATGAATGCACACCTACTTGTTATCGTGGTGTTGTTGAGGGATGTGGGAAAACTTCTCCATCATTTCATCCCGCTTTGTTGCATGAGAGCTTTCTCAACAACAGATTGATAGGATCGTCCTTCTATCATTTTCTTTCCTTCCACCATGGAGGGTTTCTTGGGCGTGCAAAGAGAATTTTCTCAATATATAAAATGTGGGATATTAAATTACTTATACTTCCAGTTATCGGGAGACATGCCTCAAAAATGATCAAGGCGACTGCTCTAGCCCTGCTGATCTATAGTATTATTTACGACATGAAATGAGAATGGAGATACAATAAATAAGTGTCTGGAATATATCTAGAGGATATCCAATAATATAATGAAATGTATTAGAGATGCAACCACAAACGGAATGCAATAATACACAGTTTCTATTAATGGCGAAAATGTACAAAGGCGTAAGAATACATGACAAGCTAGCTAGAATGGTGGCGACTTATCTACGAGAAGAGATGTGAATGCACTTCATATTAACAAGAAAATTATTTTACAATATAGGGCTCCAAAGGGAATTTTTATCCTTAAAGAAAATCCAAAACCCTAACCCAATATGAAAAATAGCAGTTTGTGGACCCTAGTTTTGTGTAGTTTGGTGTATCAGCTTCAGGGGACATAACTTTGACATACAATCTCATTTGGGGTGCAAGATAGCTCGTTGGAAAGGTCATAGTTGAGGATAATGTGATTTGGGGGCTCAATCAAAGCCTTGACTATCATTGAGGTGATATATATATAAAAAAAAAACCTTCATTTAGGCCCTCAAAATGGCCACAGGTTAAAAGCCTGCTAAAAATAGTAAATTGTCCAAAATTATTCGAAAAATTGTTTTTGAGCCACGGATGGAAAAGGTGGGTGGGCACCAATATCCCTTTGGATCAGCAAATTTTTCAAATGGTGGCTCCTTTGTCACACACAAGGGCTTTCCTCGAGAAACATTTTAAAGGGTCTGTAATGTGGGTTGTTGTTGGGCTTGGTGCGACTGATATGGTAATGGCACGATTGGTTTGAGTCCCAACTTCTTGTACAAAGATCTTGTCAGGGACATGTATGAAAAGAAAAATAAATGAAGAGGTAACAAATTATACCGATCCATATTTGGGAAGCTGAGGAATGGCCCGATTATGAGAGATTAGACCACAATGAGCCACAAATATATAAAGAAGAAAAACAGGATATCAGGTGGGGCAAATATCTGTCTGTGAAGTAATGAAATAGGCTAAAACTATAAAACTATAGAAGAAACACTTTCTCGAATGGTGGTAGTTATCCTTGAAGAGAGATGTGGTTTCTCTTTTATCACATGCAGGAAGAATGATTACAATGGGGCTCGAGGCCTTTTTGATATTACTCATGAATGCAAAATAAGACATCCAAAACCTAACCCTAGAGGTGAAATGCCAAAAGTCACGTGGGCTTCGTTTGGGTAAGTTATTACATAAACTTCTTGGGGTTGTAATTTTTTTCATACGACCTCCGTTTTTTGGTGCATGATAGCCCATTGGAAGGTCTTTTAGAGATACACATTTTGTCATCAAAATGTGACTTCATCTATAGTTTACAGTTGGCAGCGAAGCCAAAACAAAATTGTTGAGCTCCAAAATGGCCCAGGGTACAACAAGATGTGATGACGCTGAAAGTATACAAAATAATCAGGTTGGATTAGGTGAGAATACAATATCCACACAGGTGTAATATTGGAGCTTTAGGATGTGAGATTAGACCCACAATTACAAAGAAGTACAAAAGAATGTTGAACTAAAAACCACGACAATGAGTTAGTTGGAATGGGTGGGTGGCCACCAATATCCACTGGTCTGACAGGTTGTCCCTTGCCCCTTTTTATACATTTGACAGAGTTAGAGATTTTCTTGGAAGAAGCTGGGGTTCGTCATCCCTAATATGGTAGTCCCATAAAATCTTCTATTTTATGTTGATGATATCGTTCTTATGGCAGGGACTCTCTGTGATCTTGAAATAACTAAGAATCCTAAAGGATTTTTTGCTCAAATATGGGTATGGTTGTTAATACTTACGATAGGGCCAAGGTGTGATTATTAAATCCAATAAGATCCCTTATGATACCTTCATTATGACAACAACAACTTGGAAAGTGACTTCATACAAATGCTCGTGACTTCATACAAATATATTTGGAATCAATATTCACCACAAGCTCAATTGGAATTATAGCATTGAGAAAAGGATTGTTGTAACGTCTGATCATCCATGCCGGGCCACACTACACCATAGAACTCTTACTGTTCTCTGTGAACTATCACGTAACATACCAGTATCCAGGCTATGCCACATAAATTTTCCAAACTACATGCAATTAAAATAAATACAAATCTCTTGAGGAAACATATATATAAAATGTCTCAAACAACCTAATACATGCAGCCAAGTACCTTGGATTCATCTTGAAATAACTGATAAGCATGTACATGCAACATGTAAATACCCATAAAACTAAGCCTGAGTTATAACCACACATATGATAACCCATAAAATAAGCACATAAATAACAATGCGTTATGTAATTTATCACACAAATGACACTTATCACAGTGGAATATCACCATTGTGTAGACCTTTACACTTAGACCTCCCGACCTTAGACCACATTGTTCATCATGCTCAATGGTAGGTCACCCCAGAGCTAGGGCTAAACTCCACTGAGTAAAGGGATTCCTAACCAAACTAAAGGCTCATATAAAGCGGAAAGACTTCGTCTAGGTGCCAACTCAAACTAACAGCCCTCTGAGTCCCTCATTTTACAGCCAACGTGTCCCACCCAGAAGGGTGTACCCCTTCTCTTCTCAATAGTCCTTTGGCTGCCCCACTTCTTTTTGGGCTTTGCTTGGTGGGCGGAAGTCTTAGAGCACCTATGGTTGTGGTTTATCACCTTTACAAATCAATTCCCATGAATTCTCTCACTTAGAGATATTTCTCATGGGCTTGACACCCATACTCTTCAATATCCTATGGGCCTGAAAACCCGCTTCTTTGGTCCAGCTCCAAAGCTAACCAAATACACCAACATAGAATGGCTATGGATACAAGTTCAGGTATAGTCATGAAGATATAGGAAAATATAGCTCAATGGGTGTGTGCATGCTCTGGCGGATGATTGATTGGATAGTATGATGGAAGGATCATGGGAAGAATCTTGGAAAAGATGATAGGAAATAGACTAAGTCCCAACAATATGTATGCATGTCCCCAACATTACTTGTCATGTTGGGAGCTACTATTACTTGTCCCTAACTTTAGAACTTAGGATAAAAATAATTATCCATACTTTATAATTAAAATATTAATATAATATTCATTTTCGGTTTTAAGCTCCCCTAGCTTAGCCCCTTTCTTTAACTTAGCCCCTCCTTTCCCCAACTAGTGGAGTTTGGTCCCAGCTCTTTTATTGTGAATGGGTCTAGATTACAGCGATGTATTTTATATTAATTATGAGACATATAAAAAAATAGAGTATTTAACATAGATACTCTGGCCTAATAGAAACATAAGCATCCTAGCTTATAATAGCTAGCTCCTGACTATGTCATAATACATATACAAAGGATCCTTGGCCTCAATATCACACACTCAAGATATTTGTGTAATATCTGGAATGTGCACACTTCATCATTCAACACTATTACATGTTCACACTATGCCATGAGGTGCATAGAAAACATGATATCAAAACAACTCACCATCACCAAGTACTTTTTCATTTATATTTACAATTGGGTTGGGCCTTAGGGATATTACATTATTGGGGATGGAAAGCTCATTATGGGCTTGAAAGCAAAAGAATTGTAAAAATCAAGCTGATCTTGAGGTTGGGATTAGACTAAATCCTCTTGAGACTCTTGTTACACCTATTATTCTTTATGGATGTGAATTACGGGGTTGTAGTATCTCTCGTGAATCTGGAGAAGAGATAGAGAAATACAAAAATAATTTTATAACCTATAATAATAAAATTGAAATAAGCCTTATCTCATCTCCTCTTAGAAACAAGCCTAGCCCCCATTGAGAGCATGGCTATGACTAGATACCCTAATGTATAAGAACAAGTTAAACAACATGGAGACAAAGGGAAGCACCACAAAATTGCTCAAAATCAATTCATAACCACAGTTGAATCAAAGTGAGGATGGCATAAAGATGCTTCTTCTTTTCTAAACTATTAGGGAATCATGGAAAAAACCATTTTTCAGAATAAATATACTATTAAAAAGCGTCAAATCAAAGAATTTAAAGGAGAAAATGTGGTGTGATAAAGAGTTGGGGAAAAAAGAAAATTAAAGTTATTATATGGATGTAATCAACCATAATCTAGAAGATCAAAATTATCTATATGTTTTTCCAAATTGAAAAAATAGAAGTAATGCTAAGATAAGAACAAATTTCATGAGCTCCATGAGTGAAACTAGGCGTTGGTCAATTCCTAAAATGCCATGGGATGAAAAAAGGTGTCACCTTTGTGACACTAAGGATTGAAGATGAAAATCACTTTTTCTTAGGGTGTTAAACCCTATACCCACAGTAGATCTCATTTTCAAAATATTTGTCACACTGTAACTGCCCTAACCTCTTAACTCAACAAAGGTATGGTGATCTCAGGAAAGCTTTTCTTAATGATTTTAGAGAACAAAACAAAATTCTAAAGAATCACAAGTAATCACTTACCTTCTTAAGGTCAGATAGACCAATTAGGTCTTGTTGGACATTTTCCAGTAGAAAGAATTGCTCAATTATATATTAAATATAATGTGTTATCTCAAACAAGTTACAACAACAAGATAGATAGCTCTAGGAGGAAAAAATTTCACTAGCAGTGGGGCTTCTTACCAAATAGTAGGAGAAAAGTAATGTTGTTGCAACAACTACTCAAGTGGAGAAATGTTATCATAATGAGCTCTGCCAAAATACTGTCAAGACAGAAGGCTGAGAAGAAGTAGTCCTAAAAATTTCTGATGGTGAGAGTGGGGCCCTCATGACCATCCAGCCAATGGGTATAAGTAATTAGGCCAAATTTCCCTTGTAATGTGTCTTTGATAGGAGGTCGGCTTCCAAGTTGTACTCTTGAGATGTATGAGTGTAAGTGAGCTTCTTAAATTGCCGTTGAAGTGATCATATTCTATCCTTCCATACCAATAGGGTTATAGTATGTAGCTTGCCTTTATGGTTTATCCAAACAATGATAAATCTTAACTCCTTGATCAATTGAAGATGTTCGACATGCAATCTAGAAACCAAATGAAGTGTATCCTAGGAACCCAATAGTTCACATCCCTTATTATTATTTGGTTCTCAGACCCTGGCAAAATTTCATCTATAAAAGAGTTTTATTGTGATTCTAATCAGTCCACCTGTACCATATAGATTGCCACTAAGTTGTTCTCTTCATCAAAATAACCATCAGATTATCCTTAGTAAGAATAGGTCTGAATAAATTTTTTATTTTTCCCAATTTTGGATGAAGTTTTTTCCATCTTTGGTACAATCCAAGGGCTTTATAGACTACATAGTTGATAGAAGGTGGTTTGTTTTCAAAGATTTTTTAAATTTCTAGTCAGCCAGATAAACCAATTCACTATCAGAGGAAGTAGCTTGAAGTTGTTCTCACTAGAAAACCAATGATCAAAGCATACAGTGAGGGAGATCCCATTCCAAGCAATATTGATGTTGTTGACCTAAATAATCTTGTCCCATACAAGGTGAGTAAAAAATCACTGAGTGAATGTCCCATACAAGGTGAGTAAAAAATCACTGAGTGAAGAGGTGATTAAATGATTTTGCATCTTTGTAGCATAGTTGACAGATATTTGGGCCAGCCTATCCTTTTCTTTGGAGGTTATCCCAGGTGGGGGTTTTATTTTCAATTAACAGCGTAAATAGCTTGATTTTAAGTGGGAGTTTCCAAATCCAGAGTTTCTTGCGCCATCCACTTATGTTGGACTGCCAGAAAAAGTGGTCGTGTAAATTTTGTTGATTGTGATAAGGCTCGAGTTTTCCCCTCCGTCCCACAAGAAAAAATCATTTGCGTTGTGTAGAAGAATACCCACACGTGTGAGCTTTAGGTAATACAAATTCCACTCAACATCCAATCTTGGTGGAAGATCCAAATCGGAACTGGTTTTCCAGCATGTGGTCGGGAGTCCGTGAATAGGGTAAACCACAGCTTGAAAGAGATAGCAACTGCATTTTGTGTTTAAGTGTGCGATTAGAAAGAATTCTGGCCGAGCCAAGTGATCTGATCCTATCCAATTAATATGGTATGGCCAGAGCCTGATTTCCAGGTGAGCCCACTCATAATTCAATGCGTTGATGACACTAAATTCCTCCAGAACTATGAGGCAACTCGCGAATGAGGAGTGCCAATCCAGAACCAGGATGCAACAAAGGTAAAAGGAAAGTATTTATCCTTAATTACAAAACTCTAGATGCCCCTTGAGGTCAGGACATGCCAAAGAGAGTTGGAAGCTAGAGAATTTTTTAACTTGAAAATATTTTTGAACCCCCAACCACCCTTGTTTTTCAGTTTTGCCAGTGATTCCCAATTGCAAAGATGTAGTTTGTGGTGTTCACTACTGCCTGACCAGAGGAAATTGAAGGAATTTTTTCTTAGTTTTTCCAGGACAGATGTAGGTATGCCTGCAAGTGCCATCCAGTAAATAGGTTGTCCTTCAAGGGAGGCTTTTATGAGAGTGTAGCAACCTCCTATGGAGAGCCATCTATTACACCAGTGACCAACTTTGTTTTATACCTTGGCAATGAGCTAGTCCCAGTCTAAATCCTTGTAGTGGTATGCTTTTAAAAAATACCCAAGGTACTTGAAGCTGAGTGATAGGTGGATAAAATTATGAGGGAAGAGGTCCTTTAGCTAATCCAAGTCAATATCTTGTAAGTTGGTGAAGTGGACAATGGATTTAGACCAGTTAATATGTAATCTCGAGGCATTGCAAAATATCTTTAAGAGACCAGAAATCTCCCTCTATTCAAGTAAGATGGCATTGGTCATTATAAGAACGTCATCAACGAAGAGTAGATGAAGAATTTTTACCAACTTTGATACCTTGATCCCAATGATCATGCCCTCTGCTTGGCTTTTTTTTAGCAGGAGGCTTAAACCTTCCATAACCAGAATGAACAGGAGTGGTGATAGAGGGTAGCCCTATCAAAGGCCTCTACCACTGTGGAAGAAAGTAAAAAGTTATCCATTGACTAACACAACAAAATTTGCACTTGTGACACAACTCATAATCCAATTTAAGGTGGTTTGGCTAAAACCGATCTGGATTAATATCAATCTGAGGAAATCCCTGTCTACACAGTCAAAGGATTTTTTTAGGCCAAGCTTGAGTATAAGAGAACAAAAAACTTTTTGATGAATGTTGTGTAAACATTCATGAGTACCAATGGCATCTAAAATTTTTCGGTCGTTTAATCATCATTGTTAGCGTTAGAAATCACTCCTAGATTGCAGCAGGAGCAGAGCCCAATGCCCATCAGTTTATGTCATGATTTGTAAAATGGGTGATCGACAGAGAACAAAATCGAAACAATATCGATTTAACTCAGAACCCTGGACTAGGCTATGCATCAACAGGTGAGGTCTTAATCTAACTTTAGTCAATAAGTTGTAATCAGGATGAGTAGGAGGAAGACTTGGTGAGAGAGACTGCAAAGGTCTGTTATAGGAATCAATCTTCCAACAACCTGGAGAAGAAAGAACAAGATGCTGAGATATGCCTGGATGACCCAGTTACAGCAACGCTGGGATCGAACCTTGCATCATGGTGGCTACTGTAACCACTCGATTGGATCTTCCAATGAGCTACTCAGGGTAAGATAAAGAAAAAGACACAGGAAGTTGGGAAAAAGTGATCATGATACCACTACAAATAGACCATCATAGCGTCATCATGATCCTCAACTGGATACTCCAATTCTAAGTGTTTTAAAACAACAATTTACAAAGAGGTGAAAATAAGTTGACTGTCATTAAACAATAATGTTTCACCTACAAATAGATAACCAGGAAAACTAGTGCTTCCTCAAAGATTTACAATCGGAAGCTTAGCTATACCATCCATCCTTTACAAAATGGAAAAATTGCCTACATATACTCAAAATTTAGTAAACAACAAGAATGTGCTCAGGCTTCCATGGCACTGCGTTTAGGTCACTTCAGTCAAACTGTGCATGCAGACGTTGGGCAGACTTCCCATGCAGTCGCTTGTCAGACGCAATATTTGTCAGACTGGATGACTGTTGGCATAGGGGAAGACCCAAGGTTCACTCCAAGAGTGCACCAACAAGCTCTAACTACTGGCCCTCTCGGCAACACCTGTGAAGCAGATGCAACCTCACCCGAAGTAGATATGGGGGGGTTGCAGGACAGAGATGTCTACAACTAGGGGAATATCAAGTGGATCTTAACACAATACAATGCAGTGTACCTAGCTTACTTATCACTAAGATATACTCCACCTTCTTATAGATCTAATCTAATACAATAATGCAATAAAAGTATATCAAAGATAGAGATAAGGCATCAATCATACACACATAACACAAAATATACGTAGTTCACCCTCTCCCTAAGGATACATCCACAGAGTTGTGCTTATGATATATTAATATAAAGCTTACAGTTCTTGTATGCGCTCTTTGCTAGCATATCTTCTTCTTCTTCTTCTCTCTCTCTCTCTCCCCCTCTTGCACACCCAGCTGCAGGACTTGATCTTCGCACACAGCTAAAGATCTTATAATACCATAAGGCTCCTACTTTCAACACTTCTCTAACTCACAATACAACATCCTCTCAATGAACAACAATCAATATCAATGTTTAACAATAGTACCCTCCCAACCTAGGTCCTCTCGACCTCTATTTATATAATATAGTCCCTCACCGACAGCCTTAGTCCAAAACCTAGGTTCCAAAACCCTAAAAGAACAAAACCCTAGGTGTCTAAAACCCTAGGTCAACTTGACTCACTTTTTTCAAGCTTTGCCAACCTGTCTTTCCTTCCTTCTCGCGTGGTGCTCCAAAGCATCCAACGATGGATTTTTCTGCTTGTTGAGTTGTCCACAATCCTTCTTCCTTTATGATCTGTCATTCTTTATCCTCTCATCCAACGGCTTGCATTTTCTTACTTCGCTCCATCTTTTCGTCTATTTTTCTTACTTCGACCCAGTGACAGTTTCTATGTCTCCCGTGACGTTCGCGTTTCACCTTTTCTTCCTTGTTTTCCACTTCCTTCCATAACCAAGGGCCAAAAGGCCCCCAACACTCACCTTTGACTCATCCTAAGGCACTTTGAATCTGATCCTTCTGTTTGGCTTCGACTTTGGACTGTGCAGGGAAGCCTTGGTTTATGCTTTATACCTCCTCTCCCTCCTTCTGCAGACTATATTTTCCATGTCTGGTACTCAGTTTCAACCACACCTAGTACCTAGACCCTTTTCCTCTTATTTTTATTGAGAGTTGTGAGGCATCTGGTTGTCATAGTATAACTTCAACAGACTCCCATTCACCAATCCTTCCTTCCATTCTCCCTTCAATGTTTTCAGGTGTGCAACTCCTCCTCTTGTAACATAGGAAATCTCATATGGTCCTAGCCAATGCGTTCTGAACTTCCCTAGGTGTCTTATAAACTTACTGTCATACACCAGTACTAAATTACCTTTCTTGAGTGTCTTCTTCTTGATGTGCTTGTCATGATATGCCTTCTCGCGTTCCTTCTGGACCTGTTGGTGGAATCCTACAATGAACCTGTCTTCTTCCAGTTCAACCAACTATGTGAGCCTTTCCTGAACAACACCAATGTCATCCATATCTATAAAAGTAGCAATTCTTAATCTTGGTACCAAGTATTCCATTGGGACAATAGCTTCGAGACCATAAACTAACTTGAAAGGAGTTTTCATTATTAATTTCTTACAAGTGGTTCGATAGACCCATAATACTGCAGGTACTCCTAAGTCCCAGTCATCCCTATTCATAATGAAAATCTTCGTTAATGTTGTCTCCAAGATCTTATTGAATGCTTCAACTGTTCCATTTTCTTGTGGATGGTAAGGTGTGCTCTTCTGATGGTGGATTGCAAATTCTTCATTTAGGGATTCAACTGTCTTATTGATAAAATGTCTGCCTTGATCACTCATAAGGATCTTGGGGCATCCAAACCTGGTTATTATTTCATCAAATATAAAATGCGTAGCTATAGTTGCACTATAGTCTTTAAATTCTCTGGCTTTAGCCCATCTGGTTAAGTATTTTGTTGTAGTAATGATATACCTTGCTCCTGTGTGTTTTCCTGGTGGGTTTATCGATCCCACGAAGTCAATGGCCCACTTTTCAAATGCTTGTAGGGTCATATGAGGTGCTAATGTCATTTCATCTTGTCTAGATGGTTTCCCATCTCTCTGGCATACATCACAGGCTCTAGCATAATTCTTAGCATCTCTATGTAAGGTATGCCACCAAAGGCCAACTCTCAGGACCTTCTGCACAGTTGCTCTCCCTGTGTAGTGTCCTCCTGCAATGCCTTCATGAGATTCAAAAAGAATCAATGGTCACTCTATCTCCATAACACATCATCTTAGTATCTCATCAGGTCCCAGTTTGTATAACTGTCCATCTATAAATGAAAAGTCTACAACGTGCACCACTAGTTGTTTCTTCTTGGGAATTGTATACTCACTAGGTTCCATTCCTGTTGATAGAAATTGGACTATGTTTTTGAAGTGGTCATCAATATTCCTAATGGTGAGCAATTGTGCATCCGACAGTGTATCCTCCAAACTGGTGGGTTATTCTCTGTGTTCCAACCTCGACAAGTGGTCAGGGCCCTTGTTCATTCTTCCTGGATTAACTATGATCTCAAAATCATATTCTTGAAACAACATAAGCCATCTGCATATTCTCCCCCCCAACACTGGCTTGTTAACTAGATATTTCAGCGTAGAGTAATCTGTGAACATTTTAAAGTGTCCTCCCAACAAGTAGTGGTGGGATTTTTGTAAAGCATACACCATGGCTAATCCTTCCCTCTCAGTAGTGGTGTAGTTGATTTCTGTTGTGGATAACTTCCTGCTAGTAAAGGCTAATTGGTGATCGATGTCTCCTTCTCCTGGTTGTGCTAGTACTACTCCCAATGCAATAGAAGATGCATCAACATGCACATGAAACTCTTTTCTCCAATATGGAAAGACCAGAATGGGCACCATGACCATATTCTACTTCAGTGTGTCGAAGCTCTACTAGCATTCATCTGTCCAACCAAACTGGTAGTCCTTCTTCAACAACTTCTCCATCGGTGTTGTAATTTGGTCATAGCCTTTAATGAATTTCCTTTAATAGCCAGTATGTCCTAGCGCAGTGTGCAGTTGTTTGACTGAATTCAAAGGTGGTAAATCAACTATAATTGCAATTTTAGATGGATCAACCAACAATCCTTGCTGAGATACAATATGGCCTAATAACACTCCAAATGGTGAGAAGAAGATTCACTTCTTAAGATTCAAAGAAATTTGACACTACCTGCATTTATCCAACATTAGCCTTAGACATTCAATATGATTTTTCAACAAACTAAACATAGTCTAGTCATCAAAATAAGCTTCTAAAAATTTATGCAAAAATTCTTTGAACGCTTCAACCACCACCCTGGAAAAGATAGTTGGGGCATTCTTCATTCCAAATGGCATCACTATGTATTGGTAGGATCCCCATTCTGTGGAAAACATGGTCTTGTGGTGGTCCTCCTTGGCAATCTGGATCTGATGGTATCCTGAAAATCCATCTGTGAAAGAATATACCTCCTGGCCTCCCACGTTGTATAATACTTCATCAGTGAATGGTGTAGGGAAAGGGTCATGCAGACAGGCATTGTTCAACTTTCTGAGGTCCATAGATATCCTGATTTCTCCTGTCTTCTTGTCTTGTACGACCATAGGGATGATCCACTCTGATTCTTCAATGAGTTCAATAATCCCTACTTCCAACATTCTGTCGAGCTCAATCTTCACTTTTTCCTTGTATTTTAGGTTTAATCTATAGGGTCTTTGCTTCACTGGCTTCACATCTAGTTTCAAATGTATTCTCATATCTCCCATAGGTCCTTTGATTCCCTTTATATCAGTGAACTTGATTGGAAACAAGTCTTGATATTCATGCAATATTTTTGTAATCTTGTCAATGGTAGCAGCATCCCAATAATCTCCGACATTGGCAAGCTTCGGTGTCTCCTCTATTCCAATATTGACTTTTTTAATCTTGATTGGCTGACCAATAAATGGTAGCTCAACTCCTAGACCTTCTACATTCATTTGGCCTTTTGTTTCAGTAATCATTACTTTTCTGGGATCATCATCGTCATTGGCATTGATGTTGTAGCAACTCTGCAATTTCTGGAGAGGCGAAGTCCATTTGTCCACTTCTTGTTCCATAGGGAGGTTGGATGCCTCCTCGAATACCTTTTGTCTCACAATATGCAATGCTTTGTCTATTGAAGGATATTCACTTTCAAATAAAAAGGTGGTTACAAAGTTCTGAATTATACCTTCCCAATCTGTAGTGACGAGGCGCAGCTCTGCTTGAAGGTACCAGTTGATAGGTGTTACACATTATTTTCATCATCCCTATGACTGTTAATGATGTAAACCTATCTGTTGCCTTTAGAGGGGTCAGTGGCCTGAGTTCCTGAAGAGAGAAGGGAGAAGAAATTTTTCCTGAGAAAAGAAGTTGCATTTTCCTGTGTAAAAACCTTATAAAAAAAGGAAGTTCA
>SNQJ01S0188982.1:0-16620 GCA_010110895.2 Picea sitchensis
CCCATGGAAACATTGGTGCCCCCAATAGAAACACCAGGGTTAGTAGTGTTGGCACCCCCTACAATTGAATATCCCACAACATTTGACATCCCCAACTAAGAATGATGAATATTTTGGTGCAAACTAGATAAATCTCTAGGTGGCAAGTCACCTACTTGAATAAAAAGAGGACCCTACAATTCAACTAACAAAAGGTTGAAATTCATCAAAGAAGAGTAAAAAAGATCCTTTACCTCTTGAGGGAAAAATCATCTTGGGTAGGAGAGCATGGAGCCCCTACATTACCTAAGTGAATTTGAATATCAAGATCGCTTACACAACCTTTTGTTGCTACGTATTTGTCCAATGGGAGATCTTGTTGAATAGACTCTTCTCTAGCGTGGCTATTTAAAGCATTATGCACTACTTCTTCCTCAAAATCACTCACCAGGAGTTATGAGATATCAAACTTGCACTTCATGGGAAGCAAATATATGATTTTGGGAGGAAGACCATGATTCCTCCTTGATCAATGAGGAAACTATTCAACTACTTTGAATTCAAGACTTAAATGAAATATCGTGAAGATCAAGCAATTGAAACCTATGGTCATATAATCACAACACCAAATAACATTGAAGTACAAAACACCTAAAAGATAATAATGAGCAAACCCACCCTTCCAAGAGACATCATATGTCAATTAAGTCCCTAAGTACAACTAGTAAAGCGATGAAAGAAATGGCCTTTTGATGTTTAGCCTATGATGATGAGGGCCCAAGTCCAACCGATGAAGGTGTGAAAAGTAGTTATAGTGACCTTCAAGAAACAATCACCCAAGGTGTAACATTCAGTGTGAAGATAGGAAACCTTCAAGGGAGCTGAGATTGAGGTTCAATATCTACCTTAGGTCCCTCAAGAACTTCCCACTTGCATTCACTTTAGAGGAATATAGTAAAAGATACTAATGGTGCAAATTCATGATCGATATCCAAGGGGAACAATCATAGGTCAAGCTTTTTCATTGAGCAAGGATATACATTACTTCGTCCTATGGCTAGAACTTTAGAAAGAATGAATCACTCCGAGTAACTTTCCAACTTTACAAAAGTCCTATAGTATTCATCAACCCACTAACTAAGTGTGAGGGGATAATATCAACACTTAACTAGCTTGACCTAGTGCTTGACTCGTGTGTTAGAGGTGCTTCCCACAAGTATTTTTTTGCTACTACTAGAATTTACCATTCTTTATTCAATTCCCAATTTCAACTTTGGTGGCCTTGGAGAATTTATTCTCCAATCCTACACCAAGGCCCTAACGTAGACTACTATTGATTTCTAAATATAAATTGAGTTTAGTTGTTTTTAGATTAGTCTTACTTATAGGGGATGTTCCTCAAATAAAATATAGTGAAATTGAGACATTGTTTCATACTCAAGATCACTCGACTGATAATAAAATTGCAAGATACATACACACCTGCACTTTTTATTTGGATGAATTAACTTGAACTTGTGACTACACCAAATTAAAGATGCAGAGAAATCTAATTTCCTTCTTGAGTGCATGATTTTTCAATTTGGTTGTGTACTCTAAGATTCATTTTCCAATACAACATTGCTTGTTCTTTTCTTTTAAAATACATACAAAGATGCATCAAGTTTGATATCAAAGAAAGAGTGTCTTATTGTAAAGAACAATTCCAAATTAAGGAGAGAGTTGGGTAGAGTCATTTTTTGAGGAATTTGCAACTCCAACAAGGTAGTTTTGTTGGGTAGAATTGTAAGAAAAGGGAATTTGTTTGGGGAGACACAATATGGATAATGAAGAAGAGCACACATGCAATGGAGAGGTAGAAGGAAGCATGGAGGTGCTATAGATGAGGTAACATGGGCATTGAGAGTTGTCCAAGCTAGGTTGGAAGCCATAGAAATAGTTCAAAGAAGAGGAGCAATAGTAAAAGCTCATGATATGAGTGATGGTGAATTGGAAGTTGAGGTTCCATGAGAAGAAGCTAAGGCAATAATAAATTGAAGCCCCAAAGGAGAGAATCATTAAATCCTTGACAAATTTGGGGAAAACCAGAACATGCTTGACTACCTATTGAGAGCTTGAACGAGAAGGAGTTAATTCCTTTGTGGATCTGAGACATGGAAAATTCTTTGATAGACAAATTAGGAATACAGTGAAGATGGTTTGCATGAAGTTGAAAGGATATGCATTCTTATGGTGGGACAATATTCAACTAGAGAGGCAAAGGAAAGCAAAAGACAAAATCAAGGCTTGGTACATGATGGTGGCTTGAATTTGTATAGAAAAATCTACCTAATGTGATAAAAATGGGCAGTTGAGATGAGTATTGTCCTCTAGCAAATATTACGCTAGCACAAAATTGGATTTCTCCTCTAAATTTGTCATTTGAAATCCATTTGTTTTGTAGTAGAGGTCCTTTCGCTTTCAATAGGTGTTGTCAGCACATCTTAAGTACTTCCAAAAATAGCAAAAAGGGTCAAATCCAAGGATTGTCAACCTTGTTATACAAAATTTTGAGGGATTGGTTGTCAATGGGATTCAAGTATCTAAGGTGATGTCATTGAAGACATCCCATATTTCTTTATTTGTCCTAGTACCATGTGCAGGTACTTAATTAATGAAGATTGAACATATCTAGAAGATGTATACCGCAACTAAAGGTGCCCAAGTGGAGAAAATGGTAGTTAGATGGATGGTAATTGTACTACAAAGTACAGAGTTGAAAGCTGAGTGATCAAGACAATAAATCAACCATACCATTTATGAAAGTTCTATCAAGGGCAATGAAGACAAAGCATTTGCCAAGAGGGAAGAAAGACATAAGGGAAAGAAGAAGGCAATAGAAGTCTAAGGAATTAGTTCCAAAAGGATGGCCTACTCATCTAATGGATGATGAAGATCTGATCATCTCCTACAATCAACGAATAGGATTTAAGTTAATAACCAAAGGCCTCTTTGTGGGTTGGACCTACTCAGCTCAATCCATTTTGACAGTCGTCCCTCGGGATACATAATCTCCATTTTAATAAACCGTGGCTCTCCCTTGCCTTTATGCAGGTGTGACACATGGCATGCATAACTCAACATGGGGTTATTTCTCAAGAACCCAGAGGTTCCTTGACACATGGTACAATCTTTGTTGGACCATTAACCATGTCTTTGACTTATTGTCGTCCTTTCAGGATTCTCACATATAGGTACCAATTCATCATGAAACATGGAACAATCCTTGTTGGAAATGTGGGTCCATCCATGTCATCCTCTTGAATTATTTGGTAAGATATCAATGCTCCATATCTACTCTTAGAGTTCCTCCGATCATGACAGACCAACGGTCCAAATATCCACATTGGTATTTCACATCATCATACTCTTTTACTTCCCCCTCAGGGATGAATCATAGATCTAGTAGTTGGGGTCTCTCCTTGGACTCTATCTATTCTATGGTCAATGTCACCCCTCAGGCCTTTCCCTTCAAATTTCTTTCACTTCGAGTCTCTAGGGTTACTTTGAGCGTAATCCTTCGACCACATCCACCATAAAAAGATCTAACGGTTCAAAATATTCCACAGATATCCTCTGATGGATCAGCGCGCCTCTCTGGTTTGGAGTACATCCTCTCCATGTGTCGTAGTATAATCTGATGGAAGGTCGGGATCTATTCATGATGTCGAATGATCGATTGCGATCCCTTTAATCTTAAAACTTTGAATTCCTCTAGGTTATCGGTCTAAAATCAAAACTTAGTCAATTTTTACAATTTCTTCCTTCAATTAAAAATCTGATATTGGACTTAGTTGTTCAAAGGACTCTTCTAGGCCCCTTCTCTAGGTTTACCAAACAATTCTTAAACACTTTCCTTTCCTTTGAAACCATTTGAATTATTCTTTCCTCGCCATTAGAATAGAGTTTAGATTTTTTTGCATGATGTCACACACCGTAAAGGTTTCACAGGAGATTAATGATTCCCACGTTACAAAAGACCTATATCAAACTGCATCTATGGTTATGCTTTCATCCCTTCTAGGAGGAAGATCAAAGTACTTCTTCCTATTGGACCTATCAAGGGTCTCTTAGCTAATATTCTTGGCTATCTTTTCCTAGACATCACATTGCAACAAATTCTCTACTGCATACAGAGGAAGCATGAATATACAATTTCATCCATAAGAGGAGACCCTTGTACAATTCCTTAATCATTCAAGGTAAAGGCAAGATTCTCCTGCTCAAATATGTACTACACATAAACCTAATTTCGCAAAGCGATACTTGGTGTGGATACACATTTTTCACAAGCGTGTAGAGAGACATTCAGTGGAAAATTGGCAAGCCGGCGTTAACGTAACATTAGACATACATCTTGAGAAACATGGCAAGAGAGGCGTTCCAGTGTAAAACGTGGCAAGAACGACGTTAAAGTGGCAAGAGCGACGTTAACATCACAATTGCGACATACATCTTCGGCTTAGCGGCAAGAGTGGTGTTCCGGTGGAAGCGTGTGGCGAAGCTGAAGTTCGATTGGAAGCGTGGCAAGAGAGAGAGACATTAGCATTAGCAGGCCCGACTAACGTGTAATTGTATCTTCACAGCGTGGCAGAGTGGCGTTCGATTGGAAAGCGTGTAGGCGGCGTTCGATGGAAAACATGGCAAAGAGCTGATGTTAGCGTGTAGGCAGAGCGTTAGCATTGGCAGAGGCGTTATCGAGGGCAACATGAACTTTTTTTTTTTATAAATTTCCTCTATTTTCGACAATATGAACAATTTTGTCCATAGCATTATAAATAAAACGTCGAATTTTTTACAATATGTAGTAGTGAGTAAACTATGCTAGAATTGTAATGGAAGTTGAACAATAGAATAAGCCAAGAACAAAATTTTGAATTTCAGAGCATTACGGAGTGCCAAGAGAACACCTTATTGCATGTTTGGAAGCTTAGGGTATAACGGTTCAGAAGGATTGAGAAAGAGACTCGATGCTTGTGGATTTGGAACCTTTGAGTTTGAATTTGGGTCATGGGATTTGTTCGGGAAAAGGAGGATCCTTCACAACCATCAGTTGGAGAAATGTGCATGAAATTAACACCTAAGTACATCCAGACCCATTGACCTCGATAAGTTCACGATGTGATAAAGAGTAGAAATGGAATTGAGAAGCTTGAAGTTATGAATTCACCGAAGAGGATCTACATCATAGATCTATGGGGAAAGTTTTTACCATTTGATTCAAACAAGGGCCGGATCGAGCGGTTGGGTTAATCTAAGAGGGTAGAAATTTCATGAATTGATGTTCACGAGAAATGGGATACACTAAGGTGAAATATCTCGAAGCTCGAAGTCACGAAGTGATGTGGACTACTGAGGTCACTATGGATGACCTAGACACATGGGACATGTACCTACGTGTCAGTGAGTTAACAACCTTTGTAAGATAACATACTTGTTAGAACGGGACATATGTCACCTACCTAACTGGGATGCGTTAATAAACTAAATGTGTCCTTGCTGCATTGGTGCTCACAGGTTGTGTACAAGGTGGATTAAAATTGGTGAAAGTTAGCTAGAATCGGTATCTACATTGTTTATCATTATCTATAAAAAGATCGATGGGCGGAGGGATTATTGCAGAGATTGAATTTGCACGGTAGATAATTCTATAGGGTGGTCCCTCAATCCAAACCATGGTTTTCCCAGAAGGGGTACATGTTATTGTGGGGACAATTGTGGAACGATTAGTGGGTTACTCCAAAAATGTCAATCCATGTCCCCACAATTTGAAAATAACTAAATTTGATGTGACGTTTACAATATTTACTAGTTCAAGTATGGAGACTGTGGGCCCAGTGGATGCATGGCACCTCATCCCAAGGTCTAGTGACTTGGTACTCTAGAGGAATTGTTTTGCAATTTCCTTGAGTTGAGAACTCCTGGATTTCAGAGTTAATATCGACCATTGTTCAGGAGAAGGTACATGTCAATGGGTACCACAATTGGGAGACTGAGCACTCCGAAAGGTTGAAGAGTATGGAGCTGACCGAAATTTTGAATCAGGAGCTTAGTAATAAATCCCAGCCATCATTTGGTGTGAGATTGAGGGGACCATTGATCACCCACTTCACAAGGATTCGCCCGACTTTCGATTGTTCGGGAGAATTAAGGCACAAAGTGGCAAGAGCTTCCAAATCTAAAGTTATGGAGCCTTGAATCTCTCATGTAGGGGCCGAGTAGAATTTACTTAAACAAAATTCAATAACTCTTTTAATTGAGCACCTAAGCATTTATAGATTTATCAACACATAATAAAAAAAAATTATAGGTTTAAAAATGATGCAAAATCTTAAATACCAAACACGATGCCTAATAGCCTCAGGGTGTCCAAATTCCTTCTTATTGCCTTAGTGAAACCTACCCAAAACTTGGTTCATCCTTCCAGCTATAGGTGGCTCCCTAGCTCGGGGATATCGGGAT
Source organism: Picea sitchensis (assembly GCA_010110895.2). NCBI lineage: Eukaryota > Viridiplantae > Streptophyta > Pinopsida > Pinales > Pinaceae > Picea > Picea sitchensis. Next base: position 6,481 of record SNQJ01S0188982.1, read on the forward strand.
ATCGGCTATGTAAACCCACAGCCTCGGTTGCGATATGAATCCTCCTTAGGTTCACTTCTCTCTCTCTGCCAAATCCAGGCTCCCAAATTTCATCCCCAACCTCTAAGTGAGATAGCCTCCTTCAGCCTTCCTTGTATCCCCTCTTCAGGCTTTCCTAGCCTTATTTTACTCCCTACCTAAATCATTTATTCCCTTCTTATCCTTCGGATTAGTGTCCTTATCCCTTCATTTAATATCTTATCCTTTGTAGTTAATATTTTATCCAGGTATGGGTGCATAAATTAATTTAATAATATAATTTGTTATCCTTCTTATTTATTTACCTTATTAATTAATGAATTAATTAATGCTTAAATTAATCATTAACAATCATGAATAACTAATTAATAATAATTAATTAGTAAATGTTATTTAAAGAAATAATTAAGGTTTAGCTAATCCTTTTAGGACGGTTTAAGGTTTAGCTAATCCTTTTAGGACAGTTATATTATTAAATTAATTATAATTAATTATCATATACACCTATTTAAGCAGGGTCGTTACATCTCAAGACTTTAGAGAAGAACCTATCTGATAGCACTGGGTAACAACTTGTCGTCACATGCAATTGAGGGACGAAGAAAAAGGGCTAATGATGGGAAAACTGTGTTAAAGAAGGGAAAAGGGCTTAGGAAGGAATCCCATGCGTTTTGTCTAGATCGAACCTACATCAAAATAGGAATTCATCCATATTTCGAGATTGAGAAGGATTCTTCCTTGAATCCTTTGGAGTTTTCCTGTGGTCATTTCAATCCCGACAGTGTTTCTACAATGCGCTATTACTTTCGAGCTTTGATTAATGCCTTTGCTTATGATCTTAAATCTATGCATATTGTTTGATATTTTCATTACCTGCTAATTGTTTTATTATTGACATCAATGACAATTCATTTATGATAACTTATCAATGACAAAGAACTAAAATTGTTATGCATACAATAAATGAATAACGACATGTTTAATGGATTATCTCTATGTCACACTAGATGTTGCAGATTCAAGGAAATTAAATGTCCCCTAACAAAAAAGAAACAATTTTGGTAAATTTGGGGTACATTACATATACATAGCTCTCTCTATGCGTATTCGATGTGTAGTGAAGAGGTAAGGCGGGGTCTCTAGGTGCTTGGAATTCTCGGGAAGATCACCATTTTGGATCCGAGGACGGTCTGTCAGGCCCCATACCTTTTGGTAAAAGTGATAATAATTGTCAATCTGATGATGAAGGATCTTGGTCGTTCTTTGGAAATATATTTTTTTAAATATACATTGCATGTCGGTCATATGTGTGACCGTGGGCTTAAGAGTCATTTTGGTTGGTGGAAACTAACAATGAAATCGCCAACTTGTCAAAGAAATTAGTGGAATTCCAATTTGGAGGATATCCAAGCTCACTTCTAGTTGAATGAACATCCATATGTCAAGACCGTCACTCTGTTAAGAGATTGAGCATAATGCTAAAAATGGAGGTTCATCAATTTTAGTACTACCCTGCACAACATTCAGACCGTTCTAAATGTGGAGATTTCTAATAATGACAAGGTCAAGATGAAGGAGGATAAAATGAAGAAGATAGAAGAGGCTATTAAAACTCCATCATAACTATCAAAATATATACATAGCACTGCCATATCCAGATGATCACAAAATTTTGTAAAACATTGCAGAAATACAAAAGACAGTGAGTAAAATAAAGCCTCATTTTTCGACAGATGGTTTGGGTTGATAAATAACAATTCATGAAAAATAGTATATTAATAATAATTTTTTATCAAAGTTTGTGAATGTTAGTTTAAAGAAGAATTTTATTATGAATTAAAGAAGACATCAAAAGATAAGATAAAGATTGAAGAGATGTGTTGTTTAAAAAGAATGGTTGTGTTATTTAAAACAATGATTATGTAATAGTCAAAGAGGTGTGATGATTCATGAAAGGGTGTGAATTCCTATCAATAGTTACGAGGAAGGCATATATAAGAGGGTTGAGAATTGAAGTAGAATAATTGAATGCAAAAGATACATTGAAGATCAGATGAAAGAAGCAGAGAGAGCAGGAGTCAAGACATGATAAATAAGTTTTCCAGATTCATAAATTAAGGGTGGTTGGGAGGTGCAAGGCCAGGTTGGTGCCTGCAGGGGATTAGGTGCTTCCTTGTCAGTTGTAACTGACTAAATATGGGTTTTTAACCTCCTACAAGTTGGAGTTGGTGAACAGGGGTGTGGGTGCATCATGATCAGTGGGTGTTGATCTAAAGAGGAAGAACATAATCCTTCTATTGTAACTTGTAGAACATAATTTTTCAGTTAATAGAAAAGTGTTTCTGGTTTTACCAATTGGGTTCCACAATAAAGTATTGTGTTAAAATTTGTTTGCATTAACAAAATAATTTTTTTTATAAAATTATTGTCACTGATTCACTCCCCCCTCTCAGTGACAGGATTTGATCCTTTAATTGGTATCAGAGCAGGTCTCTTCACTAAAGATTTAAATCACTTGAAGATAAATATACATCAGAATCGATCAACAGTTTAAGATGTCATTAAAAGTCCCCCTATTTGATGGTGAAGACTATGTTTTATGGAGTGTTAGAATGGAAATCTATCTTATTTCCATTGGAATTGAAGTATGGACATTAGTTGAAACAATATATTATATTCCAAAAGTCACTCTTGTTATCACCGTGTAATTTTCCAGGCTGAGGAGGAAATCGGCAGGGGTAACCACAAACCACTTTGGAGTCCAGGATATAGCCCTCCAAGACCAAGAGAGGGATTTCTTTGTCTGGTTTGTATTTGTTTTAGGGAAGGTATTAGGCTAGGTATAACTATACATGGTTGTTATTGTGAGAAATGGAGTAAGGACCGAGAAGGGAGACTATTGGGCAATGGAGTCACAACAACAAACTATTCAAATCCTTTTCTATGAGATGAAATTGTAGGGCTAGGTAGATAAAACAATGGATCTCCGATATTTGAATGTAAATAATAATAGGAGATATTAAACAAATCAATATTCATATGGGAAGCAATTAAGAATTCCCCACCTGCCTATCAAACAAAAACATTTAAATTATCCAAAGTCAAGAAACAGAGCATATATTCCAATGAATTATGTTCTTATTTTATCTATTTCATAATTCAGAAAGAAAATTGATTTTGGAAACATGGAAAACAGTTACATGAAGAAATTACACATCACTAGGGTGTTTAACACAAGAATCCTGCAATTTTTTTATTTCTTGGAGATCAAGAACATGCTCATTGTGAGCTTACATCACAACACTGATCCTTCTTCTTCTCTAATCCTACCCCTCTCTTACTCTATTAAAAAAATAGATATAAATAAAAAATACAATCCTTAGGCTCAGGAGATCAAATTCAATCATCCTGGCCGAAAATAACAAGTAAATCACTAAAAGATCTAAACTGAAATCTGGGCCGAATCTGCTAAGAATGGGGGTACACTTCAGATATTTGTGTCTCCTAAATGGAGACACATGTGTATAAACTGAAAGATTTTATTTAATATGATTCTGTACAGAGTAAAAAAACTCCTTCAGTTTTTCCAATTTCATCTCCATCTCGCCGAAATAGCTCCCGCAAAATCATGTCTGAAACCTGAAAAAATGGAAGCCTGAAACATAGGGCTCAAATATGGATTTGATTATCCCAAATTATGACACCTGTGTAAATTATGGGATATTTTTTTGTTCCTCATCCCGTGCTGAACAAAAACCTCTCTCGGATTTTGAAAATTCATCCTCATTTGGCTGTAATCACTCTTAGAAACGGACTGGTCAAATTGGCGAAAACAAACAGTTTTAGTTTTTTGGGAGGGCGGTTTTGGAGGAGTAAAGTTGTATATAGGACCCCCCCTATATTGGTAAGTGGTAATGGGAGGAGGGGGGTCCGATTTCACCATACGGTGACACCCATCCCTAGAAATACCATGTACTCTAACCCCCCTTGTGGTTGAGTGACGTAAGGGGGTTGGTCTGAGTTATGAGGAAATGTATGTGGGTGTAAAATTTAGGATAGTTTCCTTTTAAATTTTTAATTTGTTTTTAAGTTTGTTTTATTACGTTTTGTTTTATTTATATTTTGTTTTAATTATTTCTTATATGTTTTTTTAATTTGTTATTATTATTATATTTAATATTTTGATTTATTTTTTATTTGATTTATGTTTAATATTGTTTTATTTTTTAATTGTTTTTAATTAATGTTTGATTAATAAAACACTAACCTAATTACTAACTTAAACAACTAACTTAATTACTAATTATTAATTAATTATTAACAATTCTAACATAGTTTTATTAACCTAACTATACTAAATTTAATTTCTCACATTATTAACCTATTGTTTTTTTATTTTAGCCTAAGCTTATTTATTCAGGGAAGAGTGGTAAGCAAGATGTAGAGAATGGGATAAACGGAAAAGGGAGTGAGTGGCGCAGAGGTGGATGAAGGATCGAGTGAAATGGATGGAGGGGAAATGGAATTAACCGAGCCTAAGAAACAAGATGTCTTCATTACGAGAGCAATGCCAAATAAGTTGTTGAAGAATCAAGTTACCTATGATTATAGGATCCCAACATAGGCTCCACCCGAGGATGGAGGCTCTTTCAGGAGGTGAAAATAACCACTCAACTCTGAACATGCATACTAGTGCTTTATTCGTTGCACCATGGAGTCACTGTAGCTACAATCTTCGAATTGGCTCAAATTAGACTGAACACTGAACTTTACACTATCAACTGCAAACTCTTCTGGAAACCATACAATGCTAAAAAAATGATCAAATGACTTAGCTTATTCAAAACTTCTATCTACCCTACATTGCTGATAATTTTGTTGTTCTAAATAATACAATGATGCCAGTGCATCCAGTCAAGCAACTGCTCTAATAACTCTTCTCTTTCATGGTTTTTAACCAGTATCAGAAATAGAACTTGCATAGGAAACAAAGAGTGATTTCCAACATGATATTCACAACACAAAGCCCTGGGACTGTGGACAATTACATAAAATTTAGGTATCAACGGGAATTTTGAAAAGAATAGCTCCTTCATATAGACAGTTATAAGATCATAATAGGCATGACATATCTTCTGATGTTCAAATTTAACCAACTCAACTTCATGATTTGATGTTGTAGTTATGTTATTTACATATGCATGCACTTCCTAACATGGTTGCAACTCTTCTGATGATATTTGGAATGATACTTATGTTGAACACAATGATGAAGTTGATTCTCTCATCATATCAAAATCATAGATACTTTTTAGCCCATGACTAGCAAATGAAAAAGGACTATGTCTGCACATGTCAACCAATACATCTGCTATTGGATCCTGTAGCAAATGAGGTAGTTGCTTCATTGGATCTAGTAAAACATTATACTCATTCCTGTATTCATCATTCAGAATATCACCAAAATTTCCTTTCAAAATCCAAAATAAATTTGAGCATAATGGTATTGAATAAAAAAGGATCAGGTCATTATCTGTTTCAGCCTCTATGATTTCATCTAAGATTTCACATTCAAGATGACTCAAGGGCTGCACCTCTAGATCTAAAAAGGGTTCGTCATCATCCATTATTTCGTCATCTGATTGGTAAGAGAGTTCTCCATTACTACTGTTGACAACTTTCTTATAATTTTCTCTTAGAAATGAGGAAAAATATAGGGGCAAGGATTTTGCACTTACTTGAAAACGTTATGCATTGTCCTCCTTGATGTCATGATTAATATGAAACTGTTGATTTTCATCCTTGAGTTGTAATTGAAGTTCTTCCTCCCAACCATGTGCTACTGATTGCTTTGAACAGTCAACATCAATTTAAACTATATCTTCATCATACTTGGGTGAATTTTCTATGTAAGGAATGCCATCAAACATATACATTACATCAGTTAATTGATCCTCTACAAGCTGATTTTGAGCTTCATCTTTTACCATATTATGAATCGAGTACATGAAAAAATCCTCTACTGTTTTAGGATGCCGAGGATGAGTTGCAAACCATTTGAGATCAATGCACTTTTTCTTTTCTGGAACTAATGAAACATGTGATTTTTGAACAACAAGTTCCTCTTTTCTACTAATCTTTTGCATCATCTCTTTTATAGTGTTTACCAAAACATCTAGTTTCAGTTCTAAAAATGTCATCTGTTCCTTTTATGTTCTATCTTTCTCTTATGCCCTTAGCTTGGAATTTTTGTTCAGAAAATTAGCTTCCACATCCACTGCAATGTTTTTCATTTCTTCAAGGGTTGCAGTGTTCCGTTCTCTTAATTGGAATGCCATCTCTGGATCAAATGCATCTGGTTAATGAAAAAGGTCTAATCCTAGGGGTGGCCTTATATCAACAAGCATTGCATGATACAACTTATTGAACCTAGATGAAAAGTGTTATACTGTCTCCCTTGGATGTCTTTTTAAATGTTCATATTCTTCTAAGGTGAGAAATACATTTCCCCTGATCACCCATCTATCCAGGAAATTTTTCACAAATTGATGAAAATTATCAATGCTTGCAGCTGGAAGATTCTTAAACCAATTTTTAAGTTTACCTTGCAATGATAAAGAAAAAATCCTAATACAGACATCATCTTCTTCCACCTCAAACAGATCAAGAAAATCCTCAATACTTTGAATGTTCTTTCCCGCACTGATCTTAGAATTTTCTCCATCAAACCTGGGAAGATTATATGTTGGGTATGTGTTATATTATTTGCATGTGTGTGTGTGGGCGCTTCAGNGGGGGGGGGGCAATTTTTTCTATTTTTAGAAGTTTTCTAAATTAACCCCGGATTAAGGGATTAGGGTTTTGGTATCTAAGGAATACCTAAAAACATTGTATATATTGTATGGTGAATGGTGAAATTCAATATAATGAAATAAGAAAGGTTTTCAAAATTGAGGGTTTTCGGTATAAATCTCTATGTACTATGTGAATGAGTCATTGATTAATTTTTGTTTTGCTTAAGAATTTATATTCATTGTTGTACTTCATAGGTTTAAAACTTACATGTGGTATCATAGCTCATTTTTGGCTTCATAGGGATGCCTTTATTGTTGAGGGTTTGGCTTGGTCTTGATAGATCACGTTTATCTTGGTTTTGTGATAAACCTGGGTTTAGTGGGAGCTTTTGCAGTGGTGATTTGAGTGCAGAAAGAGGAATGGAAAGATATTCTAGAATCTAGATAGAGAAGTTCAATAGTAAAAACTTTGAGCTATGGAAGATGAATATGGAGGACCTTCTTGTACACAAAGAACAATGGATCACTATGGATCCTGGTACACAGCCTACTGGTACATCGTCTACTAGCACACAAGATATTGGTACACAAACTACTAGTACATAAACTACCAGTACACCACCTACTGGTATGTCAAACGAATATTGGGAGAAGTTGGATAGAATAACAAGGAGTATTATTCGACTCTACCTGGCAGATTCAGTGTTATTGAATGTCTCAGGAGAATCTATAGCCAAGGAACTATGGGATAAGTTGGGGAATTTGTATCAATCAAAATCCTTGGCAAACAAGTTTTTTCTTCGAAAGAAGTTGTATCATATTAGGATGTAAGATGGAAATTCTGTGACAGAACATCTAAATGCCTTTAATACTCTGGTAAGTCAACTTGTCTCTATTAATATTATGATTTCATAAGAAGGTAAGTGTATTACTTTGCTATGTTATTTACTAGACTCTTGGGATAATCTGGTTGTAGAAATAGGTAGTACCACTCAATATACATTGAAGTATGAGGATGTAGTTGCATCCTTGTTATCTAAAGAGATGAGGTGGAAAATAATGGATGGTCATAACACAGATGATTTATTTGTAAGAGGTCGTACCCAAGACAAGAATCTTGGTAAGTCTTCAGGGGAGAGATCTAAATCTATAGGTAGATGTAAGTCTCCAGGAAAATATTTGAGGAAATGCTGGAAGTATGGTAAAACATGGCATTATAAGAAAGATTGCAAGTCTAAGAAGGTTGAAAAACCAAAGGGACCTGATAGTACTTCTTCCATAGAGGAGAAAACCTCCAATGAAGAAGGAGGTGATGTTTACCTGGCATATATAGGTACACATGTAGACCATGATGTATGGTTGATCAAATCGGGTCCATCATACCACATGACTCCTCACAGGGAGTGGTTCTCTAAATATGAAAAATATGATGGTGGTGATGTATTCCTAGGAGATGACTCGACAAAAAAAATCATGGGACATGGAAGGGTTAAGTTGCTGCTAAAATATGGAAGGATTATAACACTCCCTGGGGTTCGTCACATTCCAAAACTAGCCAGACGCCTAATATCTGTAAGCAATTTGGATGATGCAGGAGTGAATATTGTATTTGGAAAGAACACTTGCAAGATGGTACGAGGAGAAATGGTGTTGATGAGGGGAGTTCAGTGTGGAACTCTATACAAGTTGTTGGGAAGAACTTATACTAATGGGTGTAATAGTTTTGTTGTCCCTGAGAAGAGAAATGAAGGAGACAAGATCAACACTATCCCAGAAAAGAAGACCATGTTGTGGCATCAAAGACTGGGGAATATTGGAGAAAAGGGCCTTCGAACACTACACGGTAGAGGTATGGTTGAAGGTATGGCTATTTTCACTCTGGATTTTGATTTATGTGAACATTGCATATATGGTAAACATAATCGAGTAAGATTCCCATCTGGTGCTACAAGAGAAAACAAGATCTTAGAGTTGATACACAATTATGTGTTTGGACCTGTGTTTGTTCCATCACTAGGTAAGTCTATGTATTATGTTTCATTCATAGATGATTTCTCAAGGAACACATGGATTTATTTTCTTAGAAATAAATTTGAGGTATTTGATAAATTTAAAGAGTTAAAGGCTCTGGTAGAAAATCAGACAGAGAAGAAAATAAAGGTATTGAGAATAGATAATGGTGGAGAATTCTACGGAAATGAATTCGAAGAATTTTGTAAGAAATGTGGTATAGCAAGGAAGAAGACTACTCCATAAACTCCTCAACAGAATGGAGTTGCAGAAAGAATGAACAGGACACTGATGGAAAAATCAAGGAGAATGCTCAGTGGTGTTGAGTTAGGACAATAATTCTAGGCAGAGGCAGTGGTTACATCATGTTACATGGTCAATTGATTACCCTCATCAGCGTTGGATGATAAAAATCCACACGAGGTATGGACTGGAAACAATCCCTCTCTTCAACATCTTAGAGTGTTTGGTTGTGATGCTTATGTACATGTTCCAAAAGAAAATAGGAGTAAGCTGGATAAAAAGGATGAAAAGTGTATCTTTATTGGTTATAAAGATTATGTGAAAGGTTATAAGCTTTGGAACCCATAAACCAAGAAGATTGTTTACAGTTGACATGTTATTTTCAGAGAGGTAAAAGATGTTTCCAAACAGGAATTCCTAGCAAGGTGAGAATAACCTGATAGAATAGAGCTAGAGTTGGATGATGCAAAATCTGAATCATTTGAAGAAGATGAAGCAGAAGAAGAAGAAGAAGAAGAAGAACCTCATACCCCATTATTGAGGAGATCAGTGAAAGAAAGAAGGCAACCAAAAAGGTATAGTCCACCTGATTTTTGTTCCAATTTTGCTTTATCGATTACTGACGATGATCCCAGAACTGTCACGAAAGCAATGAATTTAGAGGATAATAAACTATGGAAGAATGCCATGGTTGAAGAAATGGATGCCTTGGATAATAATGAGGCATGGATATAGTTGATTTGCCACCTAGAAGAAAATATGTTGGTAGAAAATGGTTCTTTAAGAAGAAGTTTAATGCAGAAGAAAAAGTGGAGAAATACAAAGCTCGACTAGTAGCAAAAGGTTATTCCTACATAGAGAGAATTGACTTTGGTGAGATTTTTCCTCCTGTTTCTAAGTAAACTTCTATTAGATTTATTTTGTCTATTGCTTCTTCTTTTGATCTTGAAGTGGAACAGATGGATGTGAATACAACACTGCTACATGGGGATCTAGAAGAAGAAATCTACATGAAGCAGCCAAAAGGATTTGTAGTGAAGGGAAAGAAAGAGTTGGTCTGTAAGATAAATAAGTC
>SNQJ01S0188982.1:16630-34909 GCA_010110895.2 Picea sitchensis
TTCTATAGGTGTAAAGTTATCTGCAGATTAGTGTCCCAAGAGATAGGAAGAAGGTATGTCAGTGCAGTTGGAAGTTTGATGTATGTAATGGTCTGTACTAGACCAGACATTGCACATGCAGTGGGAGTTTTGAGCAGGTTTATGTCAAAACCAGGGAAGGAGCATTGGACAACAGTAAAGAGGGTCTTAACGTATTTGTGTGGCACTACCAATTATGGATTGTTCTACCAAGGAAGACCAGGATTGGATAGAGTTGTGGACATACATGGCTTTGTCGATGCATACTGGGCTGGAGATTTGGATCGCAATAGATATACAAGTGGGTATGTGTTTAACCTATTTCAAGGAGAAATCAGTTGGATGAGCAAAAGATAAGATGTAGTGGCACTCTCAACTACAGAATCTGAATACATGGCAGTCACTCATGCAAGCGAGGAAGCATTATGGTTACACAGATTGTGTTCAGGTATTGGGTTGGTACAACAATTAGTGGGATTATATTGTGACAATTAGAGCGCAATATTCCTGGAAAAGAAAATAGATTATCATTTGAAGATAAAGCATATTGATGTTCAGTATCATTTTGTGAGAGACATGGTTGAGGAAAAGAAGGTGTTACTAGAAAAGGTTGGCACTTTGAAGAATGTTGTAGATTCATTGACAAATTCTGTGAGCACATAAAATTTCTCCTGGTGTAGAGTAACAATGGGTATTGTTTCCCTGGATTGTTGACTATATATAATCCTGTGGACCCCTGGATGCAAATAAAATAACAAGTGGGAGAATGTTGAGTATGTGTTATATTCTTTTCATGTGTGTGTGTGTGGGCATGTCAGATTCGAAAATTGCGTCTGACAATCCCTCGTAGTAGTGCTCTTTGTGCCGTGTGCGCCAAGCGCTTACTACGGGGTTTCGAGGGGGAGGCAAGTATGGTCCCCCCTGGTTATGCGTAGCGTTCAAGGCAACGCCCCGTTTTTTTTTTTTTTTGTGGTTTTTGCTATTTTTAGCGGATTTTTCTATTTTTAGTGGTTTTCTAAATTAATCCCGGATTAAGGGATTAGGGTTTTGGTATATACGAAATACCTAAAAACATCGCATATATTGTATGGTGAATGGTGAAATTCAATATAATGAAATAAGAAAGGTTTTCCTAGTTAATGGTTTCGAGTATAAATCTCTGTGTACTATGTGAATGAGCCATTGATTAATTTTTGTTTTGCTTAAGAATCTATATGCATTATTGTAATTCACAGGTTTAAAACTTACATTATCGCTATAATTTGCATGGAAACCATGGAGAATAGAAGGTAAAACTAGAGGCTTGTATCTGTCTAGGATTTTAACAGGAATAAGAGATAAAGCATGGGGGATGATGTCTCACTGGGATTTCTACAGGTGTATCTGGGATGTGCACAGGTGTATGAGTATGTACATGCTCTACAACTTGGGGTTTAGTCTCTTGAGGCTCATAAATTTTCAAATGATCAATGTAAATTTCATCATTGTACTCTTGACCAGGATCAAAATAAGATAGAACATAATTACACATAAAGCCAAAAATGTCTTGAATGTAATTTGAGCTTGAATACCTGATCCTTCCAGATTGCTTGGTCATATTTTATGTTCTTTCTCCAGTGGAGTCTTTGAACTGGAATTGATATGGAGTTGATTGGAGTCGTCAGGTGGATGATTCAACTTTCTTGTGTATGATCATTGTTGACCATCAGTAATCAGATCTTGAACTTGCTATGATTTCTGAGGAATAGTTCTCCAGTATGGTCGCAATTATGTTATCACCTTGTAATTTCCGAGGCTAAGGAGGAAATCGGCAGGGGTAACCACAAACCTCTTTGGAGTCCATGATCTAGATATCCAAGACCCAGAGAGGGCTCTCTCTGTATGATTTTGGTTTTTTTTAGGGAAGGTATTAGGCTAGGTATAACTATACAGGGTTTTGAATTTGAGAAAAAGAATAAGGACCGAGAAGGGAGACTATTGGGCAATGGATTCACAACAACAAACTAATCAAATCCTTTATTGGAAGATGAAACTACAGGGCTAGGTAGCTAAAACACTGGATCTTCGGTCTTTGAATGGAAAGAAGAATAGGAGATATGAAACAAATTGATATTCATATGGAAATCAATTAAGAATTCCCCACCTTTCTATCAGAGGAAAACATTTAAATTATCCAAAGTCAAGAAACATAGCGTATATTCCAACGAATTTTGTTCTTATTTTCTCTATTGTATAATTCAGAAAGAAAAGTGATTTTGGAAACAGGGAAAATAGTTACATGAAGAAATTACACATCACCAAGGTGTTTAACACAAGAATCCTCCAGTTTTTTTATTGCTTGGAGATCAAGAACATGCTCATTATGAGCTTACATCAAAACATTGGTATTGTTTCTTCTCTAATACTACCCCTCTCTTACTCTATTAAAAATATATATACAAATAACAAATACAATCCTTAGGCTCAGGAGATCAAATTCAATCATCCTAGATGAAAGTAACAAACAAATCCCTAAAAGATTTGAACAAAAATATCCACCGAATTTGCTGAGAATAGGGGTACACTTAAGCCATTTGTTTCTCCTCAACAGTAACACATGTCTATAAACTGAAAGAGGTTATTGTATACGAGTATTTCCTTATTAAAAACCTCCATCGGTTTCTCCAATTTCATCTCCATCTCACCAAAACAACTCCGGCAAAATCATGAGTAAAACCGGAAAAAATGGAAGCCTGAAAACTAGGGCTCAAAGATGGCTTTGATTCTCCCAACTATTGACACCTGTGTACATTCTGGGAGATATTTTTGTTCTTCCACTAGTGCTGAAAAAACTATCTCTCGGATTTTGAAAATTCATCCCGGTTTGGCTGGAATCACTCTCGAAAACGGACTGGTCAGACTGGCGAAAAAACAACGGTTTTAATTTTTTGGGGGGGCAATTATGGAGGAGTAAAGTGGTATATAGGACCCCCCGTGTAGTGGTAAGTGGTAATGGGATGGGGGGGTACTATGTTACCATACGGTGACACCTGTCCTTGGAAATACCACTTACTCGGATGCCCCTTGTGGTTGAGTGACGTAAGGGGGGGTCCGAGTTATGAGGAAATGTATGTGGGTGTAAACTTTAGGATAGTTTGCTTTTTAATTTTTTATTTTTTTTTAAGTTTGTTTTATTACATTTAGTTTTATTTATATTTTGTTTTAATAATTTGTTATATGTTTTTTTTTTATTTGTTTTTATTATTTTATTTAATATTTATTTTATTTTATTATTATTTATGTTTAATATTTTTTTTGTATTTTAATTGTTTTTAATTAATGTTTTATTAATAAAACACTAACCTAATTACTAACTTAATTACTAATTATTAATTATTTAATAATTAATTAATTATTAACAAGGCTAACATAGTTTTATTAATCTAACTATACTAAATTTAACTGCTAACATTATTAACCTATTGTTTTTTTCTTTTAGCCTAAGCTTGTTTATTTAGGGATGAGTGGTGGGTGAGATGTAGTCAATGGGATGAATAGAAAAGGGAGTGATTTTCGCGGAGGTGGATGAAGGATCGGGTGAAATGGATGGAGATGAAATGGAATTAACCAAGCCCAGCAAGCTAGATGTCTTCATCATGCGAGCAATGCCAAATAAGCACCTGAAGAATCAAGTTACCTATGATTATAGGACCCCAACAAGTCCCACCGAAGTAGAAGACAAGAATAAATTTTGGGAACATGAAAAGGCTTTAAACACACTACAAGTTGGAATGAGTAAGAAGATCCTTGCTAAAGTACTAAACTGTAAAAATGAAAAATAGCTTTGGGATAAATTGGAAACTATATATGCAGGAGATTCCAAGGTAAAGAGGGCCAAACTCCATACTCTCAAAGTACAATATGAAGGTCTAAAAATGAAGGATTAAGAAAACATCTCAGAGTACTTCGAAAGAATTGATAATATTGTTAATGCAATCATAGGTTTGGGAGTAGAAGTGTCATAAAAATAATTAGTTGAAAAGATCCTACTAACACTACATATGTTGTATAATCCTAAAGTGCCCACTCTTCAATATCGAGAGAATCTAGATCAACTCACCATGGATGAATTGTATGGAATCCTCACAACCTATGGGTTAAAATTTGGTCATGAGATTCTCCCAAAAGGAGAGGTAGCCTTCAAGGTGCTCAAGAAAAATAAAAATCAGAAGCAAAAACCTAAACCCAACCATCATGAAGAATCTAATGTAGAAGAAGCCAATTTTATTAAAAAAATTCATAAAGGATGAGGGAGGTACAAAGGTGAGCTTCTTTTCAAATGTTTTAATTTTGGCAAGGTTGGCCACTTTGCAGCCAAGTGTCCCTCTCCCAAGGAGGACCCTGAAGATGAAGAAGACACAAATAAACAATATAAGAAGAAGGGAAAACCCAACTACAAGAAAAAGTATTACAAAGGGGAAAATATTTTTTACTCAAAAGAAGAAAACTACAGTTCATCAGAGTCTAGTGACAGTGATGAAGATGAAGTCCTTTTTCTAGGTATTGAAGATTTTAATGAGATAGAAGAAATTGAGCATGAGGAAGAGTCGGAAGATGAAGTAGAAGTTAATATGGAAGAAGAACTTATCAGTGCCTTGGATGAATTAAGAAGATACAAAAACAAATATAGACAATTGAAAAAAAAATTAGTTGAACAGAAAGAAAAAGAGATGGAGAAGCTCATGAGCAACCTGAAAAACCAAATCCTAGAAGAAAATAGGATGGAATAAAGTCTAGAAAAGTCTCTGAAAGAGAAGAAAATAACCTGTGTAAGAATGGAGGCGAAATTAGTTCACCTAAGAAAAGAACTTAATGCAAAACTTATTGAAACAAAATATGAAAATAGCTCTAAAATATTAGATAAGATTATTACCACACAAAGTAATTCTGGTAACAAAAATGGAGTATGCTATTCTCTAGAAGAAAACCAAGTTAACTAAAAATCTTATGCAGTTTCTATCCTCGGTATATCCAATAAGAAAGATGAAGAAAACACTAGCAATGATCAGAACTCTAGAGGATTACTTCTACCCATCAAGAAGGAATATAAGACAACACCAAATAAGGTTTATCAAAACATGTATCCTTACATTTTCTTTTATTATTGCTTAGCATGCTCTAATTTTGGACACAAAGTTATGAATTGTAGAGCATATGGAAGGAAAAACTTGAAGGTTAAGAACTATAACCTTAAAGATAACCAAGCAATAGATCAATTTAAAAGTAGAAATCATAACTCCTTTGCACCTCTACAAGAAGGGAAATTAGAATTCTTTAGATTTCATAATTATGGGCATAAATCAAGTAATTTCATATTAATGGAAGTCTCAGAAAAACCAAAGTTCATTAGAGAAAAAAAGAAGCTTTGGAAAGAAAAAACATCAAAAGAGGAATGTATTATTTCCTTGAAAGCACAAGATAAGAATATCTATGGTATTTTGATAGTGGTTTCTCAAAACATATGACAAGAAACAAGGAAAATGTTTTGAAATTAAAGAAAAAAAAGGGTAAAGTTACATTTGGTGGCAATGATTTAGGTAACATACTTGGGAAAGGCACTGTGAGTTTGGGAAAAGACAAATCCAAGGATGTGTTGCTTGTTGAAAAATTGAAACCTAGCCTATTAATTGTCAACCAAATATGAGATCAGGGGAGCATTTTCATCTTTGATTCCCAAAAATGTTAGATTAGAAGAGAGGACTTAGGAAAAAGTGTTGGTACCGCTCCTAGAACTCCTAAGAATGTATATATACTAAATATAAAATTGAATGAGTGTCATATAAATTTAGTAGATTAAAGTTGGCTATGGCATAGAAGGTCAGGGCACGTTAACTTTGACAATTTAGTGAAAGTAAACAATATTGGGGTAGTAATAAACCGACCAAAGATTGCAAAGCCCTCAAATCCTATGTGTAGACATTATCAACTAGGGAAGCAAACTAGAATAAGGTTCAAAAAAAAAGAATACTCAACCTCAAAACCTTTAGATCTTGTTCACACCGACCTTTGTGGACCTACACGGACAAAAACTTTGCAAGGCGATTCCTACTTTATGTTGTTCATTGATTATTTTACTAGAATGTCTTGGGTATGTTTTCTCAAGGAAACATGAGAAACACTTAACAAATTCAAAGATTTTAAGACCCTTGTTGAAAATGAAAAAGAGACAAAAATCAAATGTCTTAGATCATACAATGGTGGTGAGTTCACCTCAAAAGAGTTTGACCTATTCTTTGAAACTCATGGAATAAAAAGACAATTATCCACTGCCAGAACACCTCATCCAAATGGGATTGTTGAGAGAGGGAATGGAACAATCCAGAAGGCTGCAAGTACTATGCTCAATGAAGCAATATTATCTTATGGATATTGGAGGGAATTTGTAGGCACAATAGTATACATATTAAACATAGGTCATCTCATTATTAATATTAATAAGACTCCTTATGAATTATGGTTTGGGAGAACTCATTAAAAGGATTGATGAGAATCTCAGAAAATTTGATGCTAGATCTCATGAAGGTATCTTTATTGGATATGCTTCTACCAAGAAAGCATATAGATGCTACAATATTATATTACATAAGATTGTTGAGAGTGAAAATGTTAAGGTGGATGATTTAAAAACAAGAAGGATGAAACAACAAGAGACCATACTTGACAATGAAGATAAAGATGATGATGAGTGAGTTGGTACACAAACAAAAGAAGGAGAAGATAATAAAGAAGAAAAGGAAGATATAAAAGAGGACTATATAGATACCATTGAAGATGAGGAATATATTCTTTAAGAATAGATAAGAGAATAGTCCCCAATAAGAGACACAAAGACACCCTCAATAATAATTCAAAAGAATCATCCTGAAGAACTGATTATTGGAAATAAAAGAAATGGAGTGAAGACGAGAAGACAATTGTTATATTAGACAAAAATAGCACTTTTGTCACATATTGATCCCATCTTAATCAAAGAGACATGAAAAGATGAGAATTGGGTCAATGCTATGAATGAACAATTAGACCAGATTGAAAAAAATCAAACTTGGGAACTGGTTCCAAGACCAAAAAATAAGAATGTCATTGGAACTAAATGGGTGTATAAAAACAAAGTGAATGAGAATGGGTATGTAAAGGGTATGATCAGGTTGAAGGGGTAGATTTTGAAGAAACCTTTGCACCTGTGGCCATATTAGAGGCAATTAGGATGTTCTTAGCCTTTTCCATCTACAAAAAATTTAAAGTATAAAAGATCTATGTCAATTCAACATTTCTCAATGGAAACTTAGAAGAGGAAGTCTATATTGAGAAACCAGAAGGATTTCAATTAACTAACAAAGGAGGCTATGTATGTAAACTAAAAAAAACACTCTATGGGCTAAAACAAGCACCTAGAGAATGGTATGCAAGGCTAGATTCTTATTTACAAGTACAAGGTCTCAAAAGAGGATCAAGAGACAACAATGTTTATTGTGAAATTGTTGGTGATAGTATGATTATTGTGGAAGTATATATTGATGATATTATATTTGGGAGTGATGATGAAAAAATGAGTAAGGACTTTGCTAGGAGGATGCAACAAGAATTTGAAATGTCCTTGATTGGTGAACTAAATTTATTTCTTGGATTACAAATAGTACAATCCAAAAAGGGATTATTTATCCATTAGTCCAAGTATGTGAAAGACATTCTTAAAAAATTCCAGTTAGAAGATTGCAAACATGTTTATACACCTATGATAATAGGATGCAAGCTAAGAAAGGAATATGAGTCCAAGGTTGTAGATCCAAAACACTACAAATCAATGATTGGGAGTTTACTCTATGTAACAACTTCCAGGCCTAATGTCAAGAAAGTTATTGGGATGGTGGCTAGATTCCAAGATGCACCAAAAGAGAGCCATGTTCAAGCTATGAAAAGAATCTTTAGGTATTTAAAAGGAACCATAGATCTTGGTTTATGGTACCCTAGCAAGGATTCATTCTCTTTAAAGGCCTATTAAGATGCAGATTGGGTAGGTTCTGTAGATGACAAAAAATGTACAAGTGGAGGAGAATTCTTCTTGGGATAATCATTGGTATCTTGGATTAGAATGAAACAATCCTCGATTTCTCTGTCAACCACTGAAGATGAGTATATTGTAGCAACATAATATTGCACACAAGTATAATGGATGAAAGAAACCTTAAAAGACATCAAAATAGTGTTTGAAGAACCCACTACTCTCTATTGTGATAATGCAAGTGATATAGGTCTCTTTAAGAACCATGTCCAACACTCCAAATCAAAATACATTCCGATAAAATACCACTATCTAAGAGATCAAGATGAAAATAAGAACATTAAATTGAAAGATGTCCCAACAAAAGAACTGCTTGCAGATATTTTCACTAAACCCTTAAGCAAAGATATATTTGAATATCTCAAGCAAAGATTGGGATTATTCTCTCTTCCAATCTAATCTCTCAAGAAAATAATGCATCAATTGGCATCAATTCATGGGGATTCATTCAAATATTTTCCCTTGATGTCAATAGGGGATAAATGAAGACAACATTTCCATCAATTCCAAAAGGGGAGATTGTTGGCAATATGGAAATACAGGTTGGCATTGATGGAATTGGCACTGATGTCAAATAGATGAGAGACACTATTGTTGGTTGGCATTGACAAACAATAATATGCATTATGTTTAGTTCATGGTTTGTGATGATGCGAATGAAAAGATCCAAAGTTCATAGGATGGTTCAGTTCCTGGTGCAACAAGCCCTATCAATAATAGTGTCAACAGGAAGAGATATTTTTATGGTATTCATGGACAAAGAAAAAGATGCTGAACCTGAAAAATCACACCATCCACAAGATCACAATGTAGAAGAGTGTGAGTGTAATAAGCTAATAGACTTGAACATAAAAGAAAAGAGAGTAGAGATCATGATGGCAGCATGACTGTGATGACAAAGTTGGAGAAGATGGATATGAGTTTTTCTTTTTCCAGACATGCAACTAGTCACCATATTTTCTGATCCAAATTACTATGGGGAATTTGATAATGTTGGGGCTATGATGAGCATTGATTAAATTCTAATGTGCTTCTTCTAAAAATTAAATCCATCTGAGAATAATGAAATATTTGATTTTCGTAATGTATCAAGTCTAGGCACACCACCTAGAAAGTTCAAACATGTTCTCATGCCTATTGAAATGAAGTTGATAAGTAATGGAATCTCATCACTACAACATCCTAATTTTTTTTCGGAGACATTATGTAAGCAACATTCTCTTATTATTGACCAAAGTTTGAGTTCCTACCATTTGTGACAGATTCTTGTGTGTTTACATGTTACTGGAAAGATCTTAAGATCTTGGTAGAATCAACTTTGGAAGAAATATGATGTCTTTAATTTATTATCTACACACTTCCTCTTTGACAAAGGCATCCTATTAGACAATTTATGGGATCCTATCATAGAACACATATTTTTATATGGCTAGACATTTCTCTTTTGTTGAACATCGTTATATGTTCTTGCAAGGCCTATTGAAAGTTCTTTTATCAAATCTTTGGCTATGGTGCATCATCAGGGGCCATGAGTACATGATGTTTCCCCAATGAGGATGAAGGCTATGGCATAGGATGGTGAGAATAATCCAATGGAACCGATACAGTTCGATCAAGAGACAAGTAATTGCAAAGGAAATGTAAATGCACAAGAAGTTGCTAGGAATTGTAATTTTCTAGAGTCATGGAGAGATTCTCAGCCATGTTCTGAGTGCTTCGAGTCTAATCCTGAGCTTTCTGGTAATTTAAGAAGAGAATCTAACATGATATATAACAACGACGATTATTTGTATTTATTAACAATTCGGGATGTCAATGGAGCGACTCTTGAACATTTTCATAAACACTGGAGAAGGGGGGAGCTTGTGATTGTCCGAAATGTTTTGGATAATACAACGGGGTTGAGCTGGGAACTAATTGTCATGTGGAGGGCTTTCAGGGAGACAAAAAACAAGAATTTGACTAAGGGTTTCCCAGATCAGTCATGTGAAGTGACCGAGACACTCATTTTTTTCCATTGATTTCCTGGAGTTCCAGGGGTGATGACGGACGATGGGATGTTGGAGGATGAGGCATTTGATGTTGGACACCGCCATAGCTGCTATGGGTAGGAGAAATTATTTCGCATGGAAGAGAGGCACATCGTGGGGTTGTTAATATGGTGTAGAGACTCAACAACCGTCTAAGCAAGAGATCGATGGTGCTGATTAAATTTCCATTTAAGAATTAATCCCGCATTGCAAGTGCAAAAATATTTATTTGGGTTTATATACACAATTTTCTCTATGCTTATTCAATGCGTAGTGTATAGGTAAGGTGGGGGCTCTAGGTGTTTGGAATTATAGAGAAGATCACCAGCTCGGAGCCTGGGATGACATGTTAGCCCCCCTACCTTTTGGTAAAAGAGACAATAGCTGTCAATCTGGTGAAGAAGGATCTCAGTCATTTGTTGGAAATATATTTTTATATATATAGATTGCACGTCGGTCATATGGGTGATCATGGGCTTAAGGATCATTTTGGTTGGTGGAAACTGACAATGAAATCGACAACTTGTCGAAGAAATTAGTGGAATGCCAATTTGGAGGATAGTCAAGCTCACTGCTAGTTGAATGAACATCCGGATTTCAAGATCGTCACTCTGTCAGGAGATTGAGCATATTGTTAAAACTGGAGGTTTGTCAATTTTAGTAAAACCCTGTACAACATTCAAACCACTTTAAATGCCGAGATTTTTGATAATGAAAAGGTCAAGACAAAGGAGTATCACACGAAGAAGATAACAGAGGCTATTGAAAATCCATCATAACATTCGAAAGATCTACATGCTTCCATATCCAAATGATCACAAAATTTAGTAAAACACTATAGAAATACAAAAGACAACGTGTAAAATAAAGCCACATTTTTTTTATGGATGCTTTGGGTTGATGAACATAAATTCATGAAAAATAGTATATCAATAATAATTGTTCATCAAAGTCTATAAAACTTAGTTTAACAAAGAATTTTAATATGAGTTAAAGAAGACATCAAAAGCTAAGATAAATAATGAAGAGATGTGTTGTTTAAAAAACATGATTGTGTTATTTAAAACAATGATTATGTAATATACAAAGAGGTGTGATGATTCATGAAAGGGTGTGAATTCCCATCAAGAGTTATGATGAAGGCATATATAAGAGGGTTGAGAATTGAAGTAGAATAATTGATTGTAGAAGAAACATTGAAGATTAGGTGACAGAAAAAGAGAGAGGAGCAATCAAGAAATGATACAAAAGTTTTCTAGATTCATAAATTAAGGGTGGTTGGGAGGTGCAAGGGCACATTGGTGTGGAGGGGACTAGGTGCTTCCTTGTAAGTTGTAGCTAACTAAATAGGGGGTTGTAACCTCCTACAAGTTGGAGCTTGTGAACAGGGGTGTGGGTGTGTGTGGGTGCATCCTGATCAGTGGGTGTTGATCTAAGGAGGAAAAACATATTCCTTCTATTGTAACTTGTAAAAAAGAAATTTGGAGTTAATAGAAAAGTGTTTGTTGTTTTCTCGATTGGATTCCATGATAAATATTGTGTTAAAATTCATTTGCATTAACAAAAGAAAAAAAATGATAAAATCATTGTGTCACTAGCTCAGCCCCCCTCTCAGTGATAGGATCCGGTCCTTCATTGTTTTTTGGTGTGCTTTTCATGACTATACACATTCGTATGCATCTAAAAATATTGCATTGGTGTACCTAGATTGACCATGTGCACCAGTGCAACTAAGTCGACAATGTGCACCATTGCTCCTAAGTTCATCGTGTGTATCGATGCTCTTACAAACATAACTCACTAGTGCTTAGCAAATAAAATGCATCGATAACTACTATTAATATATAATTCTAAAATATTGTGAGTGTTCGAGTTCTCACCCACTAACAAATCACATCGGTGTGCCGCTAATAACAAAGCGCACTAGTGCTCTCCGCAATACAAAAAGTGCATCGGTTCTAAAATGCATAACACCTCATGCTTCGAACAACCGCTATTAATATAAAATACTAAAATATTGATTAGTATTTTATAATAAATCAAATGCATTATGGTACTCCCCATTAAAAAATCACCATGGTGCTCCCCCCATAACAAAGCACATCGGTTCTCCCCCAATAGAAAAGTGCATCAGTTCTTCCCTGATAAACAAGAGCATCAATTCTCCCCCAATAACAAGAGTCATTGATGTGTACCCAATAAAAAATTGCACCAATGCACCTCCAATAACAAAGCGCATTGGTGCTCATATAACAAATGCATCGAAAAATCAATTTTTAAACAAAAGAAATTAATTAAAAACCATAAACCTTTCATGGTGTGATTAAAAACAATATATCTCTCGTCAAGTAAAAAAAATGCACCGATGCATATTGTTGTTGGGTGCACCATTAGAGGTTAAAATTAAAAAAACAAGAAATCGAATCAAAGTGCCGAAATATACACTCACAAAATGAGGGAGGATTTCTTTTTTCAAAATATATGTGTTCATAAATGAAAACCCTAATCATTGTTTCATTATTTTTACAAAATTTAGAAGAGAGACTTGTGCAAGTAAGATTTACAAGCAAATTCTTTAGAGTGGGTATATTTTTTTTTGAAGAGACGTATTTACATGTAGATTTGCAGAAGATAAATTTCATATAAGTTACTTTATTATTTTCATCATCTCACTATTTCCCCTTTTTTATTCCAACATATTTTAATGCCTGATAAAGAATAAAATAAATGAGTTTCATAGTTATATTTACCATTGGAATCCCAAGTTTCCTAGTTGTCTCTCTGAGTTTTCCTCTCTATATTTCAGAAGTAGATTTTTTTAAGAAATATAATTTATATGGTTTATTTACTTGTATATGGGGAATTTGATATCTGTTGCATTGTATCTGAAATCCTGTCTTGTATGTTTTCTTTTAAAAAATGTTTATGTGGTTTCTGGTTCACATTGTACATAAATAGCGCATCGGGTTCACCGGTGCTCATTGTTTTTTATTTAATAAAAGCTAATATGTATGGCAGTGTGTAACGCCCCATTATTTTTACTAACAATCATGAATTAACAATTACTAACAATCATGAATTAAAAAAAAATGACCGAACTATTATTATTATTATTATTATTATTAAACGGGTCAAACATCGTCACTAAACAAACAATTACAATTACAATTCATTTACACAAAACTGAACTAGTTAAAAATATTTTTTAAGAATCAGTTAATGTTTAACACTATCTCCATAAGTCTCTAAGTAGTAGTGCTACACGGGCGTTAGCAAAAATTCGCCATCTCTATCTTCCTAACGTTGTGCATCTTGCACCTTATTCACTTGGTCTGAATAGTAAAAAGTAATTTATAAAAACCATTATATCAGTCCATCTATTCCATTAACTTCCTAATTATTCAATTAAAGTAATGATCTTATATTCTATACTCAATAAGGGTTAAGCACTACAAAATAAAATCATATAATATTTAAGGCAAATTTTTAATGATGCAATAAGTAAGGGTATTGGCGACTAACATAAAACCTAAGGTTATGAAATGCACAATAAATTTAATTGGTCATTTTCGCAAGACATTTATTAACCCAAACAAGGTCTGTGTACCTCAACTAAACTTGATTTGATATGAGGTTAAAGCTATAGTTAAATCTTGCTTATTCTTCCAATAACATAATTAAATAATCATTACTCCACCATACTTCTTATTATAATTTTTTGGACTATAATTAATTTCATTTAAAACGTAAACCCAAATTACCAATTAACCTTTAATATAATTATTTAGTAGAGATCCTTAATATCAATGTCACACTTAATGGTGTTCAAACATTTATTAGAATCTTCCTCTGATCATTTATTTAAATTACACCCTTCTTAGAACCAATTCTATGAACTTTTAATAATGAAGTTCTTCATTCATTAGTAAAAATTTGAAAAAAATAATTGGAATAGTTAATTATTATAGAACCCTTAACATCCAAACGTAACGAATTTCTGATTTTCAATCATTTTAAATGTCCTATTATCGATATTTATTATAATTCATAATGTTCCAACCATATCGTAAGGATTTGTGTTTTTAGTTTATAACTAAATCATTAGTTATATGGCCTTCACGTTACTTATGTAATTATGAGCTTCCTACTCTAATTTTATTATACATATATTTTAAATAAACACAATTTACTTCCATCCGTAACAATCCCTTAAGCTATTACCAGGTGTCTATCATGGACATAGCAGATCCAGGTGGAGGTAATCTAAAGCATGTCTCATGTCACCCCTAAGTAAAGATACGCCTTCAAGAGATTGGAGGCATGTAAAAAATTTGCAGAGAAAACATTGACTTTAAAACAACGAATTTTTCAGTGATATTTTTGCTTTTATTAACGATAACATTGACTTTAAGACAACTTAGAAATGTGGTTATTTGCAGAGAAAAATTTAACAATTGCGATCGAAATCAACGAATAATCATTTTTTTATTTACTACGAACTACTAGATATATACCCATTTTATTTGAGGTTTCATCCGTATAACAAATTAAAGGTAAAAAAATACACCACAAAAAAGACTTCGAATCATCTATAAATCAAGGCATAAGATCTCTCTCTCTCTCTATATATAATTCACTAACATATCTCGATTCAGTTCTGAACCCACTCATAATAAACAAATTACAATAATTTCAAAAATAATGTGTGGAATGATCTTTAGATCCAAATGTATAAACAATACATTCAATCAACAATTTATATCTTATTTAACAACCAGAACATTAAATACCCTATTCAGAAAAATATGATCCAAAGAAAGTTCTTCAACAGTAAAGCTTGCACACTATCCCTTTTGCGATCCCAATACTTCATTCTACCTCTCATGGCAAGTAGAGGTTTCTACCTCTTACAGAAGCTTAAATCCCAACTCACACAAGTAAAATTAGTCAATAAAAATTTCAACAATCTTTCATTCATCTAAAAATTTCAACTTGGTAATTTCATCTTCCTCACCATTCTTTTTATAATAAACTTTTTCGTGACACTTGTCAATCCATACATAATTAAATATTTTTTAATAATTTAATATGAGATTATTCACCCCTACAACATGTCACACTTTCCCCAAGTTGCACATGTTTAATCCCTTTGAATTTAAATAATTAAGAATTATTCTACACAGCCACAATTAGATCCTAGACTTAGAGTCTAGATTGACTTAGGATTCTAACTCCATGTTGACTACACAAACTCTCATGAAATGGTTTTCTTTTAATTTAAAAATTCATTTTTATTAATTTCGTACACACATTGTGCACATGCCTAAATTTTATTAGCATTCTCCCTTCACTAAATTTTATGTAGTCTAAAATCCCTCAACCCATTTTACAATTTTATTTAGTCAAAACATCTATGATTAAACTTTTGATTTTGTTATTTAGTTTATGAGTAAAAATAAATTATACTCTCTTTTCTACAAGGTTTAAGTATTCAATTAAATTTCTAGGGTCCTCTAGATTTTTATTGACTCATAATTCCATGCGATGTGCCCTTCAAGATGTAGCTTTGTGCTCCAAGGGTGCCACTCAGCATTAACTTTGTTTGGAAGTTGTCTAGCACTTGGACTTCACACTCCACCATTTGACCTTGTGTGGGAACAAGGGCTTACCGAGGAATAAAGAATTATTTTTATTGTGTTGTTGATGCTTGAATTTGTTAGGACCAAAACGATAACCTCATGAGGATGTAAATCCCCCTGCATTTTTATAGATGTGGTACTCCTCTTTACTTTCAGATTTTCTTGGGACTCTAGGTCTTAAGAATATGGGGCTTTGCGGAAGTCAGTAGTGGTAATCAAAGAAATAAAAAGATAGTAATAAAAATAAAAGGAAAATGTTTTGTTTTCTATTTTAGACTAAGTTCTTGAGAAAGGAATAGGAACCATTCACTTTCACACATTTAAAGCAGATCATAAAAAATTCCTCACATCCATCATAGTTTAAACTAAATATTTCTGATCACATAAATATAAAAAGAAGATGATATGTATGCATAAGAGAACTTTAACAGAGTGGACACATGGGCACCTCAAATAAATATAATGATAGATCAATCTCAAATACTTTATACTCAAAACTCATAGTTACAAAGCACTCATTTCAAACTATCTCTCTTGAAATTTCTAAAAAATATATAGTCTGTTACATATTATTTGAAATGTAAAATGCGCTTTTCCTAAAGATTGGGATTGGGGGCTTTTCCTAAAGATTGGGATTGGGGCTCCTGTGAACCATAAAGAAAATATGCACAAGAATTACATCTTGTAGAAGAAAGATGATGGGTGGTAAAATAAAAAGAAGACATGGAAAGAAGAAAAGAGAAGTTATTATACTTCGTTTAAACATTTCTAGTCAAAGAAGCGTAGTAACTGGATGAAGGAACTGATAAAGAAAGAAAAGACGTGATCAACATAAACTTACTATGATGGTCTCTCGTGTGTTCACTTGCTTGTTGGTGTTCTTTTATTGTCTTCATTAATGGTTACCGAAACCGTTTCAACTGTTTATTGCCCCTTGTTGGTCAATTTGTCGATTGCTTTCTTGAACCATTCTTCAATATAACTTTTCATTGGTGTTGCGCTTATCTCATGCCGGATTTTGTGGTTGGAAAACTCACCCACCAAGTCTCTCAAATCAAGAGAATTACAATGTAATGCTTCTCAATGTCCTGATTCTTCATGGAATAGTCCACTAGCCAATTGTATATGTTGTCTTTATCATAGTCAAGTATACCATATAACTTTTAACTCACTACCCTTTAAAAATATCAACTTTTTCGTCAAATTGTTTCTTTGTTAGAAACATTGAGTTTAGGATTAATTTGGGGTCTTGTACTTCGTTATTACTTCCGGTTAAGTCTATCTCCGTGAAAATATTCAATAATTCTTCCCTCTTTGATATAGCTTGGCTACATGCTTGAGTAATATTTTTCAATTATTTTATCTTTTCTTTCCAACAAGCGTTCAACTATTTTATCTGACTTGGGGAGGGAAGATCCTCCTCTCTTCTCCTTAGTTTTTTCACGTTAGAGACTTTGTTTCCAAAGAGTAGTACAACATTAAGGTAAAAAACTTATCCGTTCTTTAGGTCATCTTGCAAATCCTCATGGAAGGCATGTGCCCTCAAGCCAAAAGAAACAATGTTTTTTGAAACCTCCCATGCCTCTGTGATAAATGTCATTCTCTTTTTAATATTTGTTTCTACATATATCCTCATTGATTTAAGTAGGATTGGATATCTTTTCAATTTAATAGCGGGGGTGGTGGGTCTGATTATTGAAAAATAACTCGAAACAAGTGGAAGAGGCATTAAGGCGTCTTCCAGTTCCTTGATCCTTTCTTTCAACTTCATTTTTTTTGTTTCTAGACCACCAATGGAGTCACCTAGAACATCCTTGGTTACTTTATGATTTTTAGAAATATCGGAAGGCCGCATATCTCTTAAGTCAACCTATGAACGATATTTTATTTTATTATTCTTCATATCACCTTTTTCAATAATCAATTTCTTGGACTCCCTGTCAAACACAACGCTCTGAAAAGAAAATGACTCTTCTTCATTGAATGTCTCATTCTCAGTGATATCTAATGGTGAATTTTGGTGGGCCATGTTCCTTGGTTGATCAATTGTGGGAAACATTTTCTCGATATCCACCTCGAGCACCATGTCTTCAAGGGAGAAGTTGTTGATGTCATTTTCTATGCGGTGGTCTTCTTCCTCTTGCACAACATTTTTCCTCTTCTTTCTCAGAGGAAGTTTGTGTGAACTCTCAATTTTTCCTGGAGGGGGATTGTTTTCTCCTCCACCCCCTGAAATATTATTGGTAACTTTCCTAGTTGGGTGGGCCATTGGAACATTACTCTGAGATGTGGTAGTTTTAGGAGTAGCAAGTGGAGACTAGGCATTCTTCTCACTCAGACCCTTTCCTTTATTCTTGTACAACTCATTAGTACTAAGTATTGTCTCCAAGTCACCAACGTTGTGAGTAGGGCTGCCTAATTTTTTATCTTCTTCTTCACTTAGAATAGTATGAATAAGTGAATTGTTGAATCTGACTTCGAGCATATGTTCTAC
>SNQJ01S0188983.1:0-22407 GCA_010110895.2 Picea sitchensis
CGTAAAGCTAAAAACCCCACTATCATATATTATGTATATCATGAATCATGAAACAATCTCATACAAAACTCTAATCCAAGAGCTCTCAGTATAATACAATTGTCTCACACTGTCATACACAAATCAACAAATACATGTGCCAATTCTCTGTGTCCAGACAACCTGCTTCCTGATGCAAGAGCATCTCTCCACGTCAGCCAACCAACCAGCCAGCCACGTCAGCGCGTACACTCAAGGTTGAAGAGAGGCGCAGCCCTCATTTTCAATTTTGAAATTGAATGTAATTAAATGTCTTAGGTTGTTGAGCCGTGAGGCCGTGCTATGCACACATGTTGTAGGTATATAGGACTTTAATGTTTGAAGGTTGAGATCTAGATCCGATTTTCATACTAGACAACCCATTCAATGCCATTCAATAAGGTAGGTGAGTTTGGAGGGAAGAGCTCTAAGATCCCCCTCATGTAAAAGACCAATTTCAATCTCATTTTGGGGGAGTTGTAAGAAGTAGTGGTAAAATTTGAGAGAGCAGAAGAGAAAAAGCCAAGACTCTGTTAAAGTCTACGCTCAGAACAACCTTGTAAACAGGCATTTTATTAATACAAAACAACAGTTTTTCCTGCATGTATTTTTGTGTTGTGTGAATGTCTATGAGTGTTCATGTTTATGCTATAGATGTATGCTAGGAATTTGCAGGAGTTGTTTGATTTTCAGGCTTGAGAGGTTCTTTGTGGTTTCATGCCAGGAGGGCATGACAGAGTACTGTGGTCTCTAAATACTAGTGCACAGAAGCACTTCTGAATTCTATGGGTTCAGACAAAGATGTGCCAAGTGGGCACAACAACTGAAATCATCAACTCAAAAAAAGACCTTGGAGGTTGCTGAACACCTCAGGAGGCAAAGTTGTGTAGCGAGACATAGTTGCAGACAGAATCTCTGAGGAGTTCTATAAAGATTTTCCAGGTGGGCATTGAGCCAATGCACGAGTGCATAGAAGAACTCTATTGTGAGTTCAAGGAGAACCAGAATCACTAAGGATTCTGAGAGTTCTGCCAGGAGGGCATTGAGCGGGTTCATAGGGTGCACAGGAGAAGACAGAAGCTCTAAGGAGTTCTGTACAACTCTGCCAGGTGGGCATTGAGTCAGTGTGCAGACAGGCACAGGAAGAGAATTGTTTGAGTTTTGTAGTTGAAGGAAGAAAACACTGAGGGATCTTCGCAGGGTTGTTGAACACCCTATAGACTCAACAAGAGGTTTCTTTAGTCAAGGATAGTCAGGAGGGCATCCAAATTCTGCATCTGTAGGAGAAAGGAAGAAGGATTTATTTCCTTAAGGCCTGAGGAGCAAGAAAGCTCAGAAGGAGTAGCACTTTGTCTGAAAATACTCTGCAGAGGCACAGAAGTTGCAGAATCCCTTGAGGATTCGAAGGATAAGCTCAGGAGGAGTAGTGCTTTCGGTGCACGAAGCCATAGCTACAAGGAGTGAAGAAGTGAAATGACTCTTTGGGAGAGTTCAAAGTCTCTAAAGCTGAGGAGGAGTAGCATCTTTGAGAACGTAGGCGAGACTCAAGGTGAGGAGCTTGCAGGGAAGATGAACAAAGGTCAAGGCCTTTGAGAATTTGAAATTCTTCCAAGTCTGGGAAGAAAGCGCCAAATCTTGGGAGGAGCAACAACTACCGTTAGATAAGCTGAGAGAATCTAGACCATGGATTCATGTCCAAGAGGCAGTGTAGGAAGGGCGCAGGGGAAGACAGGTATGAGCCGTCAGATCTTGGTCTAAATAGCCAACAATTGTTGGATCTGTCGAAAGTTGCACGAGGTTTAAACCTCACGTGAAGAGAAACAGAAGCGAAAGTCCCAAGAAGGAATTCATATCAAGATATCAGCGCTTGGGAGTTCGGGGATCCGGAGGACGAGAGTCCAGGCACTTGACCTCAAAAATCATGACAAGGTGAAATAGATCTGAGTCGTCCGTCTGCGAGAGGACGCGTGTCACAGAATCATCCATTTCGGAGATTCGGGCACCGAGAATCACAGAGGTGAGCGCCTAGACTTCATGAGTTGTGAAGTCGCGAAGAAGATTGGGACCATCCATCTGAGGAGGATAGGTGGCAGAGATTAAGGGATCTCACGAACTTGGAGGTTTGTAAGGTAAGAGACCAAGAGTTGGGCGCTCTAAGTCACGAAGTTGCGAAATTGTGAGGAGTGAAGACAACCATTAGATCCGGAGAATGGGACGACCGTTGGATCGGAAACCCCATCACCTATCGCACATTCGGGGGTTCGGAGGTTGAGAGGGGTCACTTTTGACATCAAAAGTCACGAAGTGCCGAGAGCAGAGGCTCGTGTGGACATGTGGTAGAGCCATAAGGTGAGGCTTGCATGGTTGATGGGTGGACACACCTCGCCTGGAGAAAGGAGTCAACACTCCATTGAATTCTCGCATCTCGGGGATTCGTGGGATAAGAGTGTGGAGGCTTGACGCTTCAACCTGCAAGGTTCCGAATAGTGAAAAGCATTAAGGGAGGATTCAACCCAGCGTTGACCTATCGCGTCTCGGGAGATCGCAATAGGAGAGCACAGGAGCTCGACGAAGTAGCGAGTAGCGAGGGGTTCTAGTAATAAGCCTAGCCGGTGGTCACATGTGGAGGGCGCTAACATATGAGAGCCATACCCGTATCGTTGTTTTGGGTATCGCAAGATTGGAAAGGAAGAGTCGAAAGCTTCGACTCACGAACTCGCGAGATTGCGAGTTGCGACAAGGACTTTGAGAATAGGCCTTGGTCATAGCGCTGTGGTCGCTTGGGGAGAAAGGAGCTCGCGCCTAGTGTTGTTCATGCAGGGGAGCTTCCGAAAAGGACCTGTGGATCGATAAACTAGAAACCCCAGCAGGGGATCGAAAGAGCCGCTTCGACTTAGGGAAGTGAATGAATGATCCTTAAGACCGGGAGGTCGCGCAGAGACTTTGTCGAGGCAGAGGTGGAGTTTTGTGTCAGTTTGGTATCAGAGCACGGATTATGTTTGTATATCGCAGATAGGAGGAGAAAGAGGAAGACAGAGTGCTGGAGACTCTGTGAATGATTGCTTGCAGATGAGCAGCAGGTTTGCTAGGAGAGCAGACAGGGACTGCAAGATGGCTACTGAAGACCAAAGATATGCTGGAAAGAAAATCCCAGAGTTGATAGTCCAAAGACAGTGTAAGATGTTGAGATGGTGGTTGAGGCCTATTGAAAACCTCAACAGACCAGAGAAAAGGGTTCAGGTATGTGACCCAGAGACTGGGAGAAATCTCAGCGATGCTGAGGATGAAATGGGATCGGATGAAGATCTCAAGCACTGCCAGGAAGGCAGAGAGGAAATTCCCAATTTCAAGGTGGGAAAAAAGTTGAGATCAACTGAGGATCTCACAAACTATCACGAGGATAGCTAGGGAATTTCACATTGCTAGGAGGGCAATGAATTGAGATCATTATGGGATCTCATAGACTTCCAGGAGGGCAGCAGAGAGTTTCCAATTTTCCAGGTGGGCAAGGGAACAGAGACGAGACTAGCTGAAAGTCTCATGGACTCGGAAGTGAGTTCAAGACAGCAAGGGTTGTTGATGAAGATGGGGTCATTTGATCTCATAGTCTTCCAGGGAAGCAGCAGGGAAATCCCATATTACCAAGTGGGTAGGGATAAGCAGATGAGACTATCTGAGGGTCTCATAAACTCAGAGTTGGGTTTGGATCAACAGATGCAGCTAATAGAGGAGGAAGATAGGAGGAATCTTATGATGATTGGGGGAATCGAAATATTCCTACCATTTACCCAAGGGGAGGCAGAAATCTGTGTTGCAGATGCAGCAACAACAAAAGCAGGACAACTAGCTGAGACTGTCAGAGAAGAATTGGAGCAGATATTTGAGGCTTCCCAAGAGGAAAAGAATGAGCATTCTAAGGAGTGGCTCAATGATTTTAGCCAGGAAGATGAGGAAGCTACAACACTGAAGTTGACAACAGAAGAAGCCGAAGAGTAGGCAGATAGATTTCTCACTCCATGGGAGATGGAGCTGGAGATGCTAGAGGATTGGCTGAACAATCAAGAGCCAGTAGGAGAACTGGAAGAAGTTGAGTTGTCAGATAAGGTGACTGAACAATAGGTCATTCAAGGGGAAACTGCAGAGCTGAAGTCTGCAGCAGAGTGGACACTTAGTGCCACAGAGGAAGAAGATGAGGATGGCATGGGAGATCATGATGATCTGCCCAATTGCAAAAGAATTTTGCAGATGAGGAGACTGCAAAAGAAGAGCCAACCACTGGAGAAACTAGACGAAGTGATCGAGGAGATCAGAGAGATAATGATCAGGTCAGCAGAGACTTCCAGTGAGGAGAATCTGAGCAGAGAAGCAGAAGAAGAAGGAGCAGTGCAGCAGCAGCAACAACAGGGAGATGGAGCAGATGAACAACTCCATAAATTTGTTTGGGATCCAGGAGGATTTCCAAAGCTAAGAGGGGAAGCTCGTGAGTAGGAGCTCATGAATTTTGCAGCTAAGGAGTATGATGCAGGAGAATCTCTCCACATCATCCAGCCAACCAGCTAGCCATGTCATCACGTGCACTCAAGGCTGAAGAGAGGCGCAGCCCTCGTTTTCAATTTTGAAATTGAATGTAATTAAATGTCTTAGGCTGTTGAGTCATGAGGCCATGCTGTGTGCACAGGCTGTAGGTAGATAGGCCTTTAATGTTTGAAGGCTGAGATCTAGATCTGATTTGCGGACTAGACAACTCATTCAATGCCATTGAATAGGGTAAGTGAGTTTAGAGGGAAGAGCTCTAAGAGCCCCCTCATGTAAAAGATCAATTTCGATCTCATTTTGGGGGAGTTGTAAGAAGTAGTGGTAAAATTCGAGATAGCAGAAGAGAAAAAGACAAGACTCTATTAAAGTCCGCGCTCAGAACACCCTTGTAAATAGGCATTTTATTAATACAAAACAACAGTTTTTTCTGCATGTATTTCTGTGTTGTGTGAATGTCTATGAGTGTTCATGTTTATGTTGTAGATGTATGCTAGGCATTTGCAGGAGTTGTTTGATTTTTAGGCTTGAGAGGTTCTTTTTGGTTTCATGCCAGGAGGGCATGACAGAGTACTGCAGTCTATGAATACCAGTGCACAGAAGCACTTCTGAATTCTACGAATTCAGATAAAGACGTGCCAAGTGGGCACAGTAGCTGAAATCGTCAACTCAGAAAAATACCTTGGAGGTTGTTGAACACCTCAGGAGGCAAGGCTGTGTAGCGAGACACAGTTGCAGACAAAATATCTGAGGAGTTCTGTAAAGCTCTGCCAGGCGGGCATTGAGCTAGTGCAGGAGTGCACAGAAGAACTATGTTGTGAGTTCAAGGAGAACCAGAATCACTAAGGATTCTGATAGTTCTCCCAGGAGGGCATTGAGCGGGTGCATAGGGTGCACAGGAGAAGACAGAAGCTCTGAGGAGTTCTGTACATTTCTGCTAGGTGGGCATTGAGTCAGTGTGCAGACAGGCACAGGAAGAGAACTCTTTGAGTTCTATAGTTGAAGGAAGAATCCATTGAGGGATCTTCGTAGGGTTGTTGAACACCCTGTAGACTCAGCAAGAGGTTTCTTAAGCTGAGGATAGTCAGGAGGGCATCCAAATTCTCCATCTGTAGGAGAAAGGAAGAAGGATTTATTTCCTTAAGGCCTGAGGAGAAAGAAAGATCAGAAGGAGTAGCACTTTGTGTGAAAAGACTCTGTAGAGGAACAAAAGTCACAGAATCCCTTGAGGATTCGAAGGATAAGCTCAGGAGGAGTAGTGCTTTTGGTGCACAAAGCCATAGCTGCAAGGAGTGCATAAGTGAAAGGACTCTTTGGGAGAGTTCAGAGTCTCTAAATCTCAGGAGGAGTAGCGTCTTTGAGAACACAGGTGAGACTCAAGGTGAAGAGCTCGCAGGGAAGATGAACAAAGGTCGAGGCCTTTGACAATTTGAAATTCTTCCAAGTCTGGGAAGAAAGCACCAAAGCTCGGGAGGAGAAACAACTACCATCGGATCAGCCGAGAGAATCTGGACTATGGATTCATGTCCAGGAGGCACAGGGGAAGACAGGTATGAGTTGTCATATCTTGGTCTAAATATCCGACAACTGTTGGATCTGTCGAGAGTTGCACGAGGTTTAAACCTCATGTGAAGAGCAGCAGAAGCAAAAGTCCCGAGAAGGAGTTCGTATCGGGATATCGTCGCTCAAGAGTTCTGGGATCCAGAGGACGAGAGTCTGGACACTTGACCTCAGAAATCACGACAAGGTGAAATAGATCTGAGCCGTCGGTCTACGAGAGGATGCGTGTCATGGAATCATCCATTTCAAAGATTCAGGCACCGAGACTCACAGAGGTGAGTGCCTAGAATTCATGAGTTGGGAAGTCGTGAAGAAGATCGGGACCGTCCATCTGAGGAGGACATGTGGCAGAGATCAAGGGATCTCGCGAACTTGGAGGTTCGAAAAGTAAGAGCCCAAGAGTTGGGCGCTCTAAGTCGCGAAGTTGTGAAATCACAAGGAGCGAAGACAACCATTGGATCTGGAGAACGGGAGGACCGTTGGATCGGGAACCCCATCGCCTATCGCGCATTCACGGGTTCGGAGGTTGAGAGGGGTCACTTTTGACATCAGAAGTCATGAAGTGCTGAGAGCGGAGACTCGTGTGGACATGTGGTAGAGCCATAAGGTGAGTCCCGCATGGTTGATGGGTGGATACGCGTCGCCTGGAGAAAGGAGTCAACACTCCGTTGAATTCTCGCATCTCAGGGATTCATGGGATAAGAGTGTGGAGGCTTGACGCTTCAACCTGCAAGGTTGCGAATACCGAAAAGCGTCAAGGGAGGAGTCAACCCGGCGTTGACCTATCACGTCTCGGGAGATCACAACAAGAGAGCATGGGAGCTCGACGTTTCAACTCATGAAGTAGTGAGTAGTGAGGGGTGCTAGTAATAAGCCTAGCCGGTCGTCACATGTGGAGGGCGCTGACATAAGGGAGACATACCCATATCGTCATTTCGAGTATCGCAAGATTGGAAAGGAAGAGTGGGAAGCTTCGACTCGCGAACTCGCGAGATTGTGAGTTGCGACATGGACTTTGAGAATAGGCCTTGGTCATAGCGTTGTGGTCACTTGGGGAGAAAGGAGCTCGTGCCTAGTGTTGTTCGCGTAGGGGAGCTTTCGAAAAGGACCTGTGGATCGATAAACTGGAGACCCCAGCAGGGGATCAAAAGAGCTGCTTCGGCTCAGGGAAGTGAATGAACGATCCTTAAGACCAGGAGGTCGCGTAGAGAGTCTGTCGAGTCAGAGGTGGCATTCTGCGTCACTTCCTCTGCACAATCTCTGCAATTTGAACTCTCACAATGATCATTCGAATTACCTAGTTTTCACATGCTCATAGGCATATCCACTGCATGTGTGATCAAATCACAACTGATAGCCAAACTGTCCCTTTCACCTGTTATCTCTATTGGGTCTCCACTGGATCTGACATGCATGTAGTTAACCGTGGTGAATCTTCAGTTGCATGTGAGTTCACTGATTAACTGAACTCTCACTAGTGCATGTTTAGTTACAACTAGAACAACTGATCTTAACTCACTTAACTACACTTATAGTTCTGTTACAAATCCAACTCACTCAGTTACGAATGAAATAATAGATTAATATTTATTGTCTAATTTATTTAAGTGAAAAGTAAATTAGACACATGTTTCTTATTGACTTTTCAACACTCCCTCTCAACAAGAAAGGGATTACCCTTCACCCCAATCCTGTCTCTATGATATTCGAATTTTCTCCTGGTGAGCGCCTTCATCAGAATGTTGGCATCTTGATCTTCTGTAGGAATTTATTGAAGCAACATGATCTTCCACTGCACACAATATCTGAGATGATGATACCGGATATCTATATGCTTAGATCTGTCATGAAACACAGGATTAATCGAGAGTTTAATGCAACTCTGATTATCACAATAAATTACTGTCAGATCTAAATGAGAACCAAACAAACCAACCAAGATCTTCCTCATCCAGATAGCCTCACATGTAGCTTGAATCGTTGCCATGTATTCTTCTTCCACTGAACTAAGTGCCAAAGATCTCATTTTTTTGCTGTACCAAGAAACAACTGTAGATCCGATACTAAAGATCCCCCCTGATGTGCTCTTTTTGTCCATTGGGCTGCATGCCCAATCTGCATCCGTGAAGCCATGCAACTTCACCTCATCTATCTTTCTGTACCATAATCCATACTCATATGTTCCCTTTAGATATCTCAGGACATGTTTACCCACCTTCCAAAAGAGTTTGGTAGGCTTAACCATCGCTTGACTTAGTTGGTTAACCGCATAGCAAATGTTTGGTCTTGTGTTCACTAAATACATTAGCAAACCCACTAACTGTCGATAGACAATATCATCCACTACCTCTCCAGAAGTAGCATCCTCTTTCCTCCAGTTTCCTGGAAGAGGAGTATCCATGGGTTTGTTGCCCTCCATGTGAAACTTTCCCAGTATCTCCCTTGTATACTTTCCTTGAGATACAAAAAGTTCACCATCTCGCTACCATATTTCCAATCGAAGGAAATAATGAAGAAGGCCCAAATCCTTCATCTCAAACTCCTTTGCAAGGTCATCCTTGAATGAGTGTATTAGCTGCTCATCACCAGTCAGTGTTAAATCATCAACATAAAGAACAATGATTAAAATCTTACCCTCCACCACAATTTGGTATAGGTTTTCATCTGCTTCACTTTTGGTGAAGCCCAGTCTGGTGAAATAGTTGTCTATTCGAGTATACCAAGCACGGGGTGCTTTCTTCAGCCCATACAATGCTCTTTTGAGTTTGCACACATGAAACTCCCTATCAAAAGTCTCAAAACCTTCTGGATGTTCAATGTACACTTCTTCCTCAATGATCCTATTGAAGAATGCAGTTTTTACATCCATCTGATGAATGCGCCGACCCATCTGCACTAAGAGTGAAAGGATGGATCTTATGGAAGATTACCTTGCGACAGGTGCAAAGGTCTCATCATAATCTATCCCCTCGATCTGTGAGAAGCCCCGTGCCACAAACCTGGCCTTGTATTTCTCCACACTCCCATCAGTAGATTTATTTACCTTGTAGATCCATCTCGATCCTACCACTAATTTATCAATCGGTCTTGGGACAATTTCCCATGCATTGTTTTTGACAATGGAGTCATACTCCTCTACCATAACATCAACCCAAGTGGGGTCCTTCATTGCTTCCTGAAAGGAATATGGTTCATTCACAATACATTTTCTCATGAGAGCCATGTATCCAACAAATCGATCAGGAGACTGTCTCTGTTTGCGCTATGAAGTAGGGGCTCCTACATTCTGTGCAGCATCTAGTCTCAATCTGTCATCTTCTGTGGTGCGCTTTCTGCCATTTTTGATGGATGGATCTACTTGAGTGGTTTCCTCCACTCCATGAACCTCCTCATGTGGCTGATCCACATCTTGAGACTCATCCTTGGGAACTAGCAATTCCTCTTCAGCATGCAAGTCTAGCTCCCTCTCAAGAGACAACCGCATGGCTTTCCCCTCATCGAATTTTATATCCTGTCACATAACAGTCATCTTATTGTTCAGCAAATACACACGATAATTATGGGGTGTTTCTGTGTACCCCACAAATATCCCAACTTTAGCAGTCGGTTCCATCTTCTTCCTGGAATCCTTGGTCACATGCACATAAACAGATGAGCCAAAAATTTTAAAATGAGAAACATCCGGTTTCTTACCAGTAAAAGCTTCTTCAGGTGTACTCATGCCAAGTACTCTATGAGGACAACAGTTCTTCACATAAACTGCAATATTGCATGCTTCTACCCACAAATGCATTGGTAGGCCCTGATCATGCAACATTGTTCATGATGCACTCACGATCGTTCTGTTCTTTCTCTCTGTGACCCCATTTTTCTATGGGTTATGAGGCGCTATGAGTTCTCTTTGAATTGCTTCTCTGCTATAGAAGTCTTTGAATTCATTAGAGATGTATTCTCCACCATTATCGTTCCTTAGAGCCTTCACTTTGTTCCCCAACTCTTTCTCCACCAATGCTTTAAACTCACAGAACTTTTAGAATGTTTGATCCTTCTTCTGCATGAAGAATATCCATCATTTACGAGAAAAGTCATCAACAAAAATAACATAATACCTATGTTGTGTTGTTTAAGCAACCGAGAATGGTCCACACATGTCCGTGTGAATTCTCTCCAGGATCACTGAAGCACGGTTCTCCTTTTCATGAAAGGTGGACTTTACATACTTCCCCAGGGTGCACCCTTTGCACTGATCTAAATGAGCAAGTGTTCCCCTTGGAAGTCTAGTAGATATTTGCTGCATGATCTTCAAATCTCCATGATGAAGATGGCCCAATCTCCTGTGCCATAATTTTCCCTCATCCCGGCTCACCAATTTTTCTTCCTTTCCTATCATGGCACTGCAGCCATCTACCTCCAGCATGTAGAGATTCTTAACTTGAATCCCTATATTCTTGACTTGACCCATTGCTTTATGTCACAGGTATGCTTTACCACTACTAAAAACAACATCATAGCCTCCATCCTCCAACATTGCGACTGAGACCAAGTTTTTCTTCAGACCTAGAACATGCATAAGATTTTTCAATTGAAATGGTTTACCTGACTCCCTATGAAAGGTAATGGTACCAATACCAATCGCACTGTATTGTCCATTATCGGCCATCTCTATATGAATTCTGAGATCTTTCTCTTCCAAGTCAATGAAAGACTCTTTATCTCCCGTCATGTGGAAGGAAGCGCCACTATCCAAATACCACATCGATCCTGATGCACTTGAAGCCATGCATGTGATCAAAGAGAAGTCAAGTTCAAATTGTGAGACAAGAGCCTCACCAGTTACAGATCCAGCAACCGTCTTGTTCTTCCTCTTCTGCGAACAGTTAGTAGCGATATGCCCATGTTCGTGATAGTGAAAACACTTCACTTTGGACAAATCCAGCTTCTTGACTTTAGACTCGGATTTTGGATGAAATTTCTTTCCTTTTCCTTTCCTTGCATTGGCAGTCAAAGAAAAATCCTCTTCATCATCACGCTTTGATGAAGATCCATCTCTGGTGTTCCCCCTGAACTCTTCTTACACTTGATCTGACCATAGTCATTCCCAATCCGACAATTTTTCCCTTCCATTGACAGAGTCCTGATAATTGTGCTAACTCTTGGGAATTCCTAGGAGCGCCAAGCTCACCAAATCATCAGCAACGACTGTTATTCCCACACTTCCAAGCTCATCCCAACATTGGACAACTTCGTGAGATATTTTGGAATGGTGTTTCCCTTCTCCATCTTGATCTTCCTAAGTTTATCTTTGAGCACCAATTTCCTATGGTCATTGATGTTTTGGAACAGATCCGTCAAAAACTTCCACATTGCATGTGGTGTGGTTTTCCCATGGAGACTTGAGACAATGTGGTCTCGTATTCCCTCCAACAGAATCCTCCTCGCCTTTGCCACTTTCTTTTGCCATGCATCAAGATTTGCAGTGTTTGTCACATCCGGCTTAGGAACATCTTTGTCAATGTAATCCTTCAAGCCATTGTCTTTGAGTACTGCTTCCATCCTGTCCTCCGAAGCAATGTAGTTCGAGCTTCCCTCGAGTGAATACTCCAACCTCAAGCCATTGAAAGACATTTCGATCTTGAATCAACTATCGCACCAAGAAAATCTTGCAAATTCGAATGTTGTCCAACCACCAAAACTCAACTGCTGCAATCCCTCTTCCCTGGGAGGTTCACACCCCACCTAAGAGTATCCTGAGGGAAGTTCTCACGCTGCCAATGTCTAGCCTGCGAACTCTCTGAGGAAGTTCGTACCCTGCTAGTGTATATCATGCGAACCTTCTGGGGAAGTTTGCACTATACTTCACTGTAGGGTGAGGAGAGTTCACACTTCTCCCTTAAGCAGCCTGCGAGAATCACCTTGAAGTTCGCCCCTCTCCTTTGACTATGGTGCGAGAATTTCTTCTTTGAGAACTGTGCGTAGTCTACAGTACTAAATTTCACACCCTGCTAGAGATGGGACCTGCGAGAATGAAATTATGTTCGCACCTCACTTCCGTTGCTTCGTGGCCTCTGTGGCTCTGATACCATGTAGAAATTTCAATACAAATTAAGTATTTCCTACGATTCTCCTGATCTAACAATTATACGCCACTGTTAAATACATAATCGCTTCTACTATTATTCTTGTGGAAAATTAAACCACGATCACAACCACAATCACAAAGTGAAATATCAAGAGCACATAACACAGAAGTTTTATCGAGAAAGCGTAAAGCTAAAAACCCCACTATCATATATTATGTATATCATGAATCATGAAACAATCTCATAGAAAACTCTAATCCAAGAGCTCTCAGTACAATACAATCGTCTCACACTGTCATACAAAAATCAACAAATACATGTGCCAATTCTCTGTGTCCAGACAACCTGCTTCCTCTGCACAATCTCTGTAATTCGAATTCTCACAATGATCATTCGAATTACCTAGTTTGCACATGCTCATAAGCATATCCACTTCATGTGTGATCAAATCATAATTGATAGCCAAATTGTCCCTTTCACCTATTATCTCAACTGGGTCTCCACTGGATTTGACATGCATGTAGTTAACCATGGTGAATCTTCAGTTGCATGTGAGTTCACTGATTATCTAAACTCTCACTAGTGCATGTTTAGTTACAACTAGTACAACTGATCTTAACTCACTTAACTACACTTATAGTTCTGTTACAAATCCAAATCACTAATTTATGAATGAAAAAATAGAATAATATTTATTGTCTAATTTATTTAAGGGAAAAGTAAATTAGACACATGTTTCTTGTTGACTTTTCAGCACTATGTGGCAGGAATACCCGAATTCCCCCAATCATCATAATTCTCTTATGATCGTCACCTATCATCACTCCTTGCTGATATGAACTCTCCTCTGAGTTCATGAGACTCTCAGATAGTCTCATCTCCTTTCCCCTGCCCACCTGCCAATTTGGGAATTTGTTGTTGCCCACTTGGCAGTCTATGAGATCCAGTGATCCCATCTCATTGCCCACTTGGCAATCTGAACTTTCAGCACTGCCCTCCTGGTAGTATATGAGACCTTCATTTGATCTCATTCTATTGCCCACCTGGCAATTTGAAAGTCCATCTCTGCCCACCTGGCAATCTATGAGATCCTCTGTTAATCTCATTTCATTGCCCACCTGGCAATTCGAAAATGCATCTCTTCCCTCCTGGCAATATTTGAGATCTTCCAGTGATCTCTCCTCCCCATCATCATTGATATTTCTCCCAACTTCTCATTCACACACATGAACCACTTCCTCTTCATCCCTGAGGGTTTCCACATACCTCAGCCACCTCCTCAACAACCTTTGTTGTCATCTGGCCAACAATTCCATTACTAGCCACTTCACCTTCCTCTTCATGGGCCATTCATATACCCAATGTGTCTTTTCATCCTGTTGCATTCACAATGAAATCTCTTCCATTCTCTCCCTTATCTCAGTGAGCTCTTCATCCATCTCATCTTTTCTCTGCTGCTGGTGGTTCGTCATTCCACCGTGTCCATGGCCTTCAGTAGCCATCTTCCTATTCCTGTTTGCCCTCCTGTAAAACTTGTTGTTGTCACTCTGCAATCGAGAGTGCTTCCAACCTTTCCTACAATCCTCCTGACTATCTATAGACTGTTACGTATCTGCGAACAATCACCATAGAGCTTCCATACTCTGGCTCCTTTTCTGTCTCCTTCGCCTGAAATCTACAAACGAAATCAGGCTCTAATACCACACTGATGTGTATCAGAGTATTTTCTTTATCTACTCTTCCTCCCTCTGCCTGCAGTCTATAGACAGAAAGTGGCTCTGATACCACAAATGACACAGACCTTCGACCCTCGGGCCAAGATCCGCGCAGGATCGTTCTTCCTCGAATCCGCAGAACATAAATAGTTCTTTCGGGCCCTCACTGGAACCCCACGAATCCGATCCACGTGTCCTGGTTGTTTCAGGATTTCGGGACTCCTGCATGCGAGCTCTCCCAGGCTCCTTGTCCTTTGAGTTGTCGAAACCCAAAAAAGGGCTTAATGACTCTGGGTCCTCCCTTAGCCTCCGAATGCTTTCGGGTTTCCATGTTTCAGGATTTTGTGAGTCAAGACTCTGTGTCTCTCGACTCCTGGCCTCTCGAACACCCGATTCTCGAAATGCCAAAAAGGCTTAACAAGCTTTGGCTTCTCCTTTAGCCTTCATCCACGCGACCATGATACCATCTTTCACGATTCGGGGAATTGCGATGTAAGCACTCCCACTGTTCTCTGTCATTCGAATCCTCGGGTCCCGAAATGCCGAAATATCTCTGTGACCACGAACCCCACCTTTCGGGATTCCAGAATTCACGATTTCGCGATCCCGACTGCAGACGGTTCTTGGTCCTTCAACCTTCCGAGTCCCGAAATGACGAAATGTTACCCCTTCAGAGGACCTTTCGGGGTTTTCCCCGAACCTTGACCACTCACCACGTGTCCTCTTGATGAACGATCCTGATGTTTTCACGAATTACTCTTTCACAATTGTGGCCTAGTCTTCTCCTTCGTTTCCCCTAGTGCCAGAAACTCTGAAAACACTCGACCCCACTGGATCAACAGTCCACACTCGTCCCGATCAATGGTCAGGATCTGATCGTGACTCTCCCTTTCGCGATTTCTGGAGACTCTTCACTCTTGGTCTCTCGGTGTCCGAATTCCTGAACTCCCGAAATGGCTGATGGCTATAGTCCTCCCTCACTCCAATGGTCCTGGCCTTTTCGGAGTTTCTTGAAACAGAAGTTCACGATGTAGTGATTCCAAAATCACTTGCCATTCCAAACCCCGAACTCTGAAATGCCAAAATTCCACTCCATAGGGGAATCATGTGTCTCCATCGTTCCTTTCGACTGATCTCCTGTGCAACCTCCCAGAGGTCAAACTCTGTGCACCTTCACCCGATCCAACGATCGTCGGGTATTGGCACTGGATCTAATGGTTCAGATCTGATCTTCTGTGCACTCTCCTCCTAAACTTTCTTGGCTTTTTCCAAAGTTTTCAAAGGCCTCGACCTTTTCTTCCTCTGCGAGCTCAATTCCTTTGGATATCGCCTATATTATATGAGGCGTTCCTCCAACTGAGCTGTACTTCTCTGAACCTCAAAGTTTCCTTCGAACTCTGCAGCCTCTTGTAGGACCTTTGCACGAAATGGTGCTATCTCTTCTGATCTTTGTCGACTATGAAACCTCAAAGGGTTTCTCGAACTTTTGTGTCCTCAAAGGGAAATCTAGTGTCCTCCTGACAACCTTCTGCTCAAGCCCTCCTTGTTGAGCTTAACAAAGTATTCAGTAACTCTATGAGTGTCTCTCCTTGACACTTCTCTTTCCAACATAACTCAAACAAGATTCCTTCTGTGCACTCTATGCAACTACTCAATGCCCTCTTGGTAGAGTTCTCCAAAATCCTCAGTGATTTTGTTTTCTCTCTGAACTCAAAATAGAGTTCCTCCTGTGCACTCCTTGCAATCACTCGATGTCGTCCTAGCAAATCTCTACAGAACCTTCAGTGACTCTGTCTTCTCACTGAACTTGAAATAGATTTCTCCTTAATGCATCATGTGCATTTTCTCAATGCCCTCCTGACAAAGCCTTTACAAAATTCTCAACAATTTTTCCCTTTGTGAGTGTCTTCTCCTCGACACTTCTCCTTCCTCTGAACTCAGAATAGATTTCTTTTGTGCCCTCTATGCACTTGCTCAATGCCCTCCTGGCAAATCTTCCACAGAACCCTCAATGATTATGTTATCTCTGTGCCTTCCTCTGCACAATCTTACCTCCAAGGTGTTCAACAACCTTGAGTCTTCTCATCTCTTTTCTCTCCTCTGCACAGTTTCTCCCTCAAGGTGTTCAACAACCTTGAGGCTTCTCCCTGAGTCAGTGACTCTAGCTGGTGCGCCCTCCTGGCACGTCTTTGTTTGAAATTCCGTAGAATTCAGAAGTTCACTCCTTGCACTGGCTTGCAGAACCCGCAGTATTCTGTCATGCAACTCTTGCATGAAGCCTCAAAGATCCCAAACCTGAAATCAAAGAACTCAACAGACAACTACTCTTGTCTGTAACCTGCAAATGTAAACAACACATACATCCACAACATATCATCAACACATAAAGACATTCATCAACATACACATAATAACATGCAGGAAAAACTGCTTCTGATT
Source organism: Picea sitchensis (assembly GCA_010110895.2). NCBI lineage: Eukaryota > Viridiplantae > Streptophyta > Pinopsida > Pinales > Pinaceae > Picea > Picea sitchensis. Next base: position 16,346 of record SNQJ01S0188983.1, read on the forward strand.
GTATTAATATGAAATGCCTCTTTACAATGTGTTCGAGCTCGGACTACAACAGAGTCTCGACTCTCCTCTCCTCTCTAACCTATCTTCTTTTCTACTCTTCCTCCGCCTCTCCTAACTCTCCTAACTGAAAAACAAAAGAGGGGCTCCTCGAGCGCTTCCCTCCATCCTCACCAACTCTCATTAATTTACATTCAATTACATTGAATGGCTATCTAGTCTGAATCGGATCTAGATCTCAGCCTTACAACCATTTAAGACAAACTTTATATAAAGCATACACACATGCATGGCTTTTGGCTCTTTGGCCTTACAACATTTAATACAATTTCAAAATTTGAAATTTGAAAGTGAGAGGGTTGTGCCTCTCCTCTCCATTGAACGTCTGTTGGGTGAGCTTGCACTTGGTGGAGTGATGCTCCTGCATCACATTCACAAATAAAAACCAATATAGTTATCCTTACTACCAATTTACAACTAAATTATAACATAATCTACTCTTTAAAACCCAATCCATTTAAAAAATAAAATATTATAAAACATCTCATAACACATTTTCCATTTTCAATAAAAATAACTAATCCATATCCATTAACAAAAATCACAACCTTACTTACCAAAACCCAAATCCATATCCATTAACAAAAATCACAACCTTTTTTTGCCAAAGTCCCAAAAATTATAATTAAGTTTCNAAAAAAAAAAAAAAAAAAAAAACCCCACTAACCAAGCTAATAGAAAAGCCCTACCTATTTAAATCATTTTATATTTTATGCTTTAACTAATCCATATCCATTAACAAAAATCACAACCTTCCTTACCAAAGCCCCAAAACATATAATTAAATTTCCAACAAACCCTCAAACCTTCCTCCAACATTAAATTGAATCGAACATTAAATTGTACATTGTCTGGGCTAAAGAGAAAAAAAAAATCCATCACTCTCAAACTCTCAAATATTGTAGTGGTTAAAGTGAAAAAAATTCCATAACACTCAAACTCTCATATTTTGTTTGGTGGCCACTTTGAATTTGGAAACTAATCTTTTTACAGTCTTCTATTTAAAAGTTTTTAATACAATATTTCATGGACAACTGAACTTTCTAATGGTCAAACTATCAAAGAAAATCCATTTTGCTATTAAATTCCAAGATTGATTGTGACTAATGAACACCGCTATTCCTCCATGGCGTTCATTATTAAAATTATATTTGACTTTGACCATGAAACGCTTCGCCTCTCACTCCGTTGCCCATTGCTTTAGGTCATTGCATCTTTTATTTATTTATTCACGTCGACAACAGATATACGAGTGANCTCCATTGAACGCGTGTTAGGTGTGCTAGGGCTTGATGGCGTGGAGTGATGCTCCTGCATCACATTCACAAATAAAAACCAATATAGTTATCCTTACTACCAATTAACAACTAAATTATGACATAATCTACTCTTTAAAGCCCAATACATTTAAAAAATAAAATATTATAAAACATCTCATAACACATTTACCATTTTCAATAAAAATAACTAATCTATATCCATTAACAAAAATAACAACCTTACTTGCCAAAGCACAAATCCATATCCATTAACAAAAATCACAACCTTCTTTGCCAAAGTCCCAAAAATTATAATTAAATTTCAAGCAAAAATAAACCCACTAACCAAGCTAATAAAAAAGCCCTACCTATTTAAATCATTTTATATTTTATGCTTTAACTAATCCATATCCATTAACAAAAATCACAACCTTCCTTACCAAAGACCCAAAACATATAATTAAATTTCCAACAAACCCTCAAACCTTCCTCCAACATTAAATTGAATCGAACATTAAATTGTACATTGTCTTGGCTAAAGAGAAAAGAAAAATCCATCACTCTCTAACTCTCAAATATTGTAGTGGTTAAAGTGAAAAAAATTCCATAACACTCAAACTCTCATATTTTGTTTGGTGGCCACTTTGAATTTGGAAAATAATCTTTTTACACTGTCTTCTATTTAAAAGTTTTTAATACAATATTTCATGGAACTTTCTAATGGTCAAACTATCAATGAAAATCCATTTTGCTATTAAATTCCAAGATTGATTGTGACTAATGAACGCCGCTATTCCTCCATGGCGTTCATTATTAAAATTATATTTGACTTTGACCATGAAACGCTTCGCCTCTCACTCCGTTGCCCATTGCTTTAGGTCATTGCATCTTTTATTTATTTATTCACGTCGACAACAGATATACGAGTGANCCGCTATTCCTCCATGGCGTTCATTATTAAAATTATATTTGACTTTGACCATGAAACGCTTCGCCTCTCACTCCGTTGCCCATTGCTTTAGGTCATTGCATCTTTTATTTATTTATTCACGTCGACAACAGATATACGAGTGAGAGAGCTGCGGCCGGCCTGTTTCGCCATCGCAGTGACTGTTCAGCCTTTCGATATCCTCTTGTTTTGTTTGTAACAGGAAGTCCCTTAATGGCTCCCGGAGACAGAAATCGTAGCAAGAGCGTGGCGGATGCGGATATGAATGGTGCCAAGGAAGTGAATTACAGAGGCGTGCGAAAGAGGTCCGGCGGTCGATACGGGGCAGCCATCAGAGATCCCTCCATTAAAAGACGCAGGTGGCTGGGTACCTTCAACACGGACGAGGAGGCAGCGAGAGCATATGACAATGCGGCCAGAAATCTGAAAGGAGCCAAAGCCAAAACCAACTTCCCAGCCCCTTCCCCCCATCTCGACACCGTCCACATCCAGAGATGCACCGCCGCCGACACTACTAGACTTCGGACCCCTTCATTTCCCTCTCCGCCTGCTAATCATGGCAACAACAATGTTATAAACTACGCTTTCCTTCTGCAGCAACAGCCGTTATGGGGGGGAATTGTAGGGCCTCGGATGATAAAGAGACCCAATGGCCACGACTGGGTGGGAGCGGGTGTAGTGAAGAATATACTTCCTACTGCCAGCTTGCAGACTAGTGTTTGTGATTCGTTTTCGTCCTCAGCAGTAGCAGACACTCAGCTCTCTTCTCTTGATTTGAATCCTGCTACAAAGGAAAGAGCGACGCACAGCTCATTCGATTTGAATCTTCCAGCACCAGGGGAAGAAGATGACGAAGATCAGTGTTCACCCTCTCTCACTTTCTCTCTGGGAACAAAGGATTAACACGATCACTTTCTCTATGGGATCAAAGGATTAATACTAACAAAAGATTGATTGATATGGTTGTTTTAGTATTATTAGGGTTACGAGGGTGAAGAGAATAATAGAAAAAACATATATTTGTGATTAGTCTTCTTTCTCAGCAGTAGAACTTAACTCTTTTCTCTTGATTTGAATCATGCTACAAAGGAAAAAACTACACAGAGATCATTTGATTTGAATCTTCCAGCACCAGGGGAAGAAGATGACGAAGATCAGTGTTCACCCTCTCTCATTTTCTCTCTGGGATCAAAGGATTAATACGATCACTTTCTCTCTGAGACCAAAGGATTAATACTAACAAAAGATTGATTGATATGGTTCTTTTTAGTATTATTAGGGTTATGAAGGTGAGGAGAATAATAGAGAAAATATGTGTTTGTGATTAGTCTTCGTCCTCAGCAATAGACACTTAACTCTTTTCTCTTGATTTGAATCCTACTACAAAGGAAAAAGCTACGCAGAGATCATTAGATTTGAATCTTCCAACACCAGGGGAAGAAGAAGACGAAGATCAATGTTCACCATCTCTCACTTTCTCTATTGGATTGGATTTTCACAGAACTTTCTCTGTGGCACCAAAAGATTAGCATGAAGAAAAGATTGATTGATATGGTTCATAATTGTGCACTGATACAGATGAGTTCTACTTTTGTTTTGTTTTTTCTGTTTTTTTAGTTGTTTGTTATTGGTGACTTTTTTCTTCTTTTAAATTGTTGTACTTTAAACCATGTAAATTTTAGGTTTTTTAAAGATATTATTAGTTTAATTTTGTTTGAAATTCAGTTAGAAATTGTTGGATCTGCAAATTTGAGTGGTTAAGTTTGTATAACTTCAATGTCTTAAAGATAGTTAATTCTGTATAATCTCAATACCCCAAAAATTTTCAAAATACTTAATCTATTTATGCATTCAAAAATACAATTAAGTAATAGAAAAATAAAAATTTCATTTAAATTTATATAACCTAAAAATACCAAAACTTAAAACATTTTAACAATTTTAAGAGAAACCTTCTTCACTTTACCTTATCCGTATTTATTGATGCATTTAAATTAATTTGCAATATTTAACCTGCTTTCCATTAGTAGTGTTTATTCATTCATTTGAGTTTATTCTGTAAAACTCAACCTACCTACTTCCTAGTGGCAGAATTTAATCATTCATTTAAATTTTCTGCAAAACTCAAAGAACACCTTGTGGACGTTTATACAAGATTTAACATGCTTTCTATTAGCAGTGTTTATTCATTCAGTTAAGTTTATTCTGTAAAACTCAACCTACCTACTTCCTAGTGGGAGAGTTTAATCATTCATTTAAATTTTCTACAAAACTTAAAAAACACTTTGTAAATGTTTATTATAATAAAAAAAATAGTTATTATATAATTCAAAACCATAATCAAATTATCTTTAGATTGTTGGATTCATTGTGTTCATAGTTCTTTCAATAAGCTAATAACAAACAAATTTCATATATCTGAATCAGAACAGATTTCATATATTTTAATCAGAGATTTATACTTACTTTTCTCTCTATTACAATATAATCTTTTATTTTGCAGTATTTACTTTAGATCTTAATCAGAGATTTATACTTACTTTTCTCTCTACTACAATATAATCTTTTATTTTTCAGTATTTACTTTAAAGTTTAATCATTCATTTAAACTTTCTGCAAAACTCAAAGAACACCTTGTGCCTTTTATTATAATATAATTCAAAACCATAATCAAATTTTCTTTAGGTTGTTGGACTCATTGTGTTCATAGTTCTTTTAATAAACTAATAACAAACAGACAGATTTCATATATCTAACAAACAGATTTCATATATCTGAATCAAAACAGATTTCATATATCTTAATCAGAGCTTTGTACGTACTTTTCTCTTTATTACAATATAATCTTTTATTTTGCAGTATTTACTTTGAGGATTTAAATTTAAAGAACACCTTGTGCCTTTTATTATAATATAATTCAAAACCATAATCAAATTTTCTTTAGGTTGTTGGACTCATTGTGTTCATAGTTCTTTTAATAAGCTAATAACAAACAGACAGATTTCATATATCTAACAAACAAATTTCATATATCTGAATCAAAACAGATTTCATATATCTTAATCAGAGCTTTGTACGTACTTTTCTCTTTATTACAATATAATCTTTTATTTTGCAGTATTTACTTTGAGGATTTAAATTTATCCAGTGAACTATTTATCATAAAGTTTTTGAAACTCGGTATCAATTAGTAAATAACTTTTTTATATATCTGAGTTTTATAAGTACTTTTTCTATGTTACAGTATAATCTTTTATTTTGCAGTATTTACTTTACAGTATAATCTTTTATTTTGCAGAATTTACTTTGTAGGATTTAAATTTATCTGGTGAATTATTTATGTTAAACTTTTGGAACTCTGTATTAATTAGTAAATAATTTTAAAGAACTAATTGGTAAACAATTTTTTAAAATATTTTTTGTAATTGTGGATTATGTATATAGTTATTTTAGTTTAAAATAAGGATCATTGAAAACATGGTTCTTATGATTTTTATTCCAAAGGAATAATGGCAGTTTACTTATTTTTTTTATTAATAAGAGGATTAATGGAAAAGTATATAAAAATGGTGGAAAGGTATAATAAGGGGATCAATTTTCTGTTGTTTAAATTGCATCTATGAATTTATAAATTGTGTGTCAAAAAAGTGTTGAGACACTAAGATTATATAAACTTAACCTCTCTAATCTGCATATTTAACAATTTTTTGTCAGATTTAAAATAAAATAAAATAAAAAAATCACTAAAAAATAGCCAAAACCTAAAATATTTAAAGTATTGTTTTTTAAAATAATTA
>SNQJ01S0188984.1:0-18279 GCA_010110895.2 Picea sitchensis
TCCAATGGTGGTTGAATATGACTATGGTAGCCTTCAATCTCCCTTCTAATCTCTCACAAATGGAAGCCTTCAATCTTTCTTCCAAGCTCTCCAATCTCCCTATGGAAGCCTTCAATATTCCTTCCAAGTTCTCCAATCCCTTCTAAGATCTAAAATCTCCCTTCATTCTCCTTCAATCTTCCCTCAATCCCATCGATAACTAGAAAGAACACTCTCAAAAACCTCCTAGCAAAGATGAGTGAAATGAGAAATAGAATGAGAGAAAAATAGAGTGAGTCAGTGTTTTATTCCTTTAGAAACCCTAGCCATACATTTTCCTCTCTTATGGAACTTTGTCTTGGTTCCCACTCACTCCAAAAACAAAAACAAAAAATACCATCTCTTGCCTCACATGCACGGATTGAAGGGGAATCCTTAGGGAGAATATTTTTAATGGAGGGAGTGCTTAGGGAGCGAAAGCTCCCTGGGCAGGGAGCGAAATGCTCTTTGGGCAGCGAGCGCGATTCCTAAACGCTCCCTTAGGGAGGGCGCTTCGGGAGTGGGGGTGATCCTCCACAGCCTAGATTTGGAGAAGATCCTTATAGGGTGGGAACCAACAATAGAGCTACACCTAAACCCTATAAGCCTACTTTCCTTGAAGATCAACAACATGATAATTACTTTCCAGAAGTAGAAGATAACTTTGAGGAATACGCTAGAGAGTATGTAACATTGAGTGTGGGCTTCAGGAGGTAGGTTACCTTGGATCAGTACTGTGGTATCAAATACGGGAGCAGGCTAAGGAAATATCACCAGGGAAATAATGATTTAGAGCACAAGGTAGGGAATATGGAGATTCCTACATTTAATGGATCATCTAGGACTAATGCACATGCTTGGGTGTAGGATCTGGATGCCTATCTGTAGCGTAACCCCATGAGGGAATTTTATGTTATAAAATTTTCCACTGTCTATCTGGAGGGAAAGGCCCATGACTAGTGGTACCATGGCATGAATACTTTGGGGCATAATCACATCACATATTACCCAGAGTTCACACATAGACTTATTGACATGTTTGATTAGGGAGATCCTGAGCTACATTTCAGAGAGCTCACTCAACGTAGGAAAACATGATCACCAGAGTCTTTTATAGAGGATTTTCAGAGGGTGTCTGTAATGGTATCAGATGTGTCACAAGATATATTGTTTTGTTCTTCTCTGAGGGTTTGATGGAAACCTTACATGGGTTGGTTAAGTATTTTAAGCCTCACAACTTACAGGAAGCCATATGGAGGAAAAGAGACTTGATGGGATCAACAGAAAAAACTAAATTCACTCCAAGGCCACCATTAAACCAAGGGGTAAAGGATCAAAGAGGAGTGGATAAAGGAAAAGGAAGGATGGATGGGCTACTATGAGAGAGTTGAGGAGGAAGCAACTATTTTTTGTCAATGTTTCATCGAGACCTTCACAGAAGATATGGCTAAAGAAAGTACAAACAAATCTTATCAACAAAGAAAGAGAGATTCAATATGGAAGAATGAGAAAATATATTCACACTACTCCAATGAGCTGGTGATTGATACATAGATGATGATCAATATGATACAATGAATGAGTGGAATACACTCATATATAAGACATAACATTCCATAATAGCAGAATTCATGCATGCATAATAACATAATAGTGATGATCTAAAATATAAAGTCTAAAATAGTACTAGTCAGTTAACTCCCACTGAACTAGTGTGCCGAAAATAGAAATTTCTCCAACACCCCCCCTGAACATCACTATGGATTAAAAAATGAGTCCCGAATACTAGGCCATATTAGGTAATCATGTACAATGCAACTAATGAACACTGAATAAAAATGAGGAAAGAGGGAAAACCATGTGGGAACAAGACCCCCCCTCAAAAGATAATGCATCAAAAGAAGAAAATGGTAGCTGCTATGCAATTGTGTTCTTCACTGCAAGATGATCCCACAAAGTCTGAAACTCATGTTCACTGAAAGTATTCATGAATATGTAGAAATATTTATGGATCTGATGAAGTCCTTTGGCAACATGTCGGGTCGTGTACCTTTTGATCCTATGGACCCATTTGCACCTGAAAATTTTCCTTTCTGGTGGAAGTGGAACTAGATGCCAAGTCTGATTCTTTAGGAGTGAGTCATACTCCTTTTGCATGGCTTCTTTCCATAATGGATTTCCCACATCCTTATTGTAGGTTTGCGGATCAATAGATTGAACCATATAGCAATGCATGGGTATCACAGGTTCTGAAGAAGAAAGTACATGAGAAATCTCCTCATGCTAAGATTGAGTCCTCCTCGAATATAATGGATTCCCTGCAAGGATACCTACTTCATAAAGTGTGAACTGTGCCTTCTTGGACATCCGTTGAAGCTTCAACACTGGCTTTGTCAGGCTGCTAAATTGTAGCTTTTAAGGGTCCTGAATCACTAAATTGTCAAACCAGGGTTGGTATACTTCGAGCTGATACACAGTATGTGCAGGCAAGCGTCTAGTCTTTATTCGAATGCTATCCTAAAAATAAAGCACACACCTATTCTAGAATTTGAATTCTGATGACTAAACTCAAAGCCAGGCATTTTCCTATGGAATCATATGAAAGAAAAAACTTGATCCTAGTGCACTCAAAACCGGTGCTATTTCTATTAAAAACACACTTCTATAAAAAATCATTCTAACTCATGTTTAACCCTCTACCATCGGCATTATCATTTAAGTCATGATACCGGTAAAGATGCGACTGCATTTCATTACGTGCATACAAAACCAATCCCCAGTGCTATCACCTTGGAGAGACAAATCTAACGTATCCAATGCGGAAAAGCAGTCAATGCTAAAGCAAATCTGCTAACCCGGAAGAAAACCGTCTAGTGCTATCTAAGCGGAAGACAATTAGAATCTTTGTTATTTGGTGCGAGGAGCTCTTAACTATAAACTGTCTATCCTAAACACACAAAACAACTATCGTTTAACCAAATGAAATGCATGCTATTCTAAGTTAAGAAAGAAAGCGAAAACCAAACTGTCGTGTGCATATGTTACTCTCTGACATCGGAGTTAATTTGGCATTTATCAGCGGGAAAGATATGAGTGCGGAAATGAGTGTCCAAGAAATGAAATAGCATGATTATGAAACGTTTAGACTGTAGTGTATATAAGCACTCCCACACTATCTTGAAAATGAAACTATGTTAAATCGAAAGCAAGTCTATAGATGTTGAGAAAACCATTCGATGTGGAAGCAAAACTAAAGCTATAACACACACTAACCAATCTATTGCTAATAAAAGCTTGGCTGACGTGCACTTGACTTGTGAATGTTAATAAGCAGTATTGTGGAGAAAAAGCAGTAGACTAACTCTGCGATTTGAATGCAAGGAATCGATGCTCCATTAACTCATCAAAAGCACGATATTCAACTCATGTTACAAACAATGTGACTATGTTATAAACCCGCGTTCATTCCTAATAACGGGTTACACACACGCAAAGGACATGATTACCATTACTGTTGTATTGGTAATCGTGTCTTTTGCGTGTTTGTAACCCGTTCTTAGGAATGAAAGCGGGTTTATATCATAGTCACATTGTTTGTAGCTTGATCTAAAATAAACGGAAAGCACGGGTCCCTGATCCGAGAGTAGTCTTACAATGGCTGAAGAAATTAGTTTCACAACTTAGTGATACGTGGTATCGCAGTGTAATTACTGTTTTATCTCGATCCAAAGGCCAATCATCACACTCATTTCGTGCAGCGGCCGGTGGTGTGGCTCTTCTATCTTCTCCTTCGAACCATAGCGCTTGCCATGATGTATCGGTTTCGAACTGCTCCACTGATACTGCTACGGTGTGATTTGGTACCTGGTACCGGAACCCAGCGCCAAGAATAGCAATGGTACCTACCAAAGTGACATTAGCTCATTTATCAAATTAAAATTATTAAAATGCATAATAATCACTTGAATTTCAAAGGTACCTTAGAGTGACCCCTTTGGTGGTAGGGATGTTGATTATATCAAAGGGAGGTCAAAAAGGGTAATATTGGCATATAGTTGGAGGTCAATGGTAAGTAGTATGAACGAAGAACATAGTCAAACAGGGGATAACATACCCTAGCGGAGTTCTTGCACGTCTCGGGCAACAAAAGATCAACGGTGGCCATCCGCGAGTTGGCCATTTGCAACCCTGTATCTGGAGTCTTTCTTGCTTCTTCAGTTTTCTCAGTTCTTTCTTAAGAACTCTGTTAATGATGACATGCTTTTAGCAATCCTTTGAAGCTGCATGCTCCTTTTGACAATGTCTTGCTTTCTATGCTTTAACCATCTGATTCTTGAAGAGAGGTGGGTTACCCTGAGCTTGGGAGCTCGTTTTTTGTTTTGACATGCCTGTCCAGTATGCGGTACTCATGTAATTTCTCCTTTAGTCTCTTGTTCCACCTTTCTAATTTACGTCACCCGGCCAGTTCAAAGCTGGTGGAGAGGGGAGTTGTGATGGTTCAGTTGTCTCATCTTGGCGGCGTGGTGAGGGCTGAATGCTGTGTACGAGTTCCCTGGGGCTTTGAGCGAGGGGTATGGAACTGTCCGGGTGATAGTGCGAACTACATCACGAGGTAAGCCCGATCTATAGTGTGCTCATAAGGTATGGAGTGGGATAGAGATTGATAAATTTGAGAGTTCACGATGCGTCAATTGAGAATGCGGATGCGGAGGTGAGTGTAAGTATCAATTGGATGGGAATGTATCGATATTGGGACGATGGGAAACTGTAAGCAGTCGCCGATTTTCCGGATGAGCTGAGGCAGTGTCCATGTCATCTCGGATGTCTCGCAGAACCCCATTAGCCCTGCTTTCCAGTCTTTCTTGCGTGGGTAGCTGGGTATTGAGTCATCCATCCCTGTCGTTGCACTTTTGCATTTCCTCTTTAGGTTTCTCCTGGGCTGTTCCATGGGCTCGATTAACTCTTCGACATTGATGATGCTCGATGGCCCGGGAAAGGAGTAGGAGCTGCCGGTGTTCATTTGGTCAGCAATGTGGTGAATTACGCCCTTTCTCGGCGTAAGGTTTCTTCGCCATACCATGAACTTGAGGTTCAGTCTCGGGGTTTTCAACAGTTAGGTTCTCGACCCTCTTTTTCTTGGGGTGAGGCTTTTTAGGTGGAAATGAGCTTCAGCTTTTTAGCGCTGGATTTGAGGCAGAAGGCGAGGGTTTTTAATAACAAAAACAAGAGTCTTGGGATCTCTTTGTTTTTTCGATAATGCACATGTTATTAAAATTTTGACCAAACCGAGTGAAGCAGGCTCCCCTAAATTCATTAACCCTCTAAACTTGCTCAACCATCCCTTTCAAACTTTTAATAGAAAAAACGGCACGATCAACAAGGTACCTGTGATACGGTGCTGTCAGGCGTGTGAGGAAGAGAATAGTGTAGCAGCCCTACGCCGTCAAATCTGGCTGAAGGATAACCCGATGCATGTTGCTAGTAAGCTCTAAGCAAAGCGCGAGATGTCCCTTACGGTCCATTTCATATTTGATGCTGGGGTTTTAACAATTTACCTTGAGCTCTTTGTCCATGCCTTCATCCACCTTTGGCCATTTGGTGGGGCAGCTCCCTTTATACGCGATAAACTCCTCTCTGGCAACTCACGGATTCCAAGCCACCCACCTTGTTTGTCTCTCCATCCAGAATGTGGTAGCAGTGGGGGTAATGGCATCATTGTATCCATTGAACTTCCTCGGGAATGGTTCCCATCCGGCTTGTTGAAAATTTCCCTGGTGGCTTTATGGCCGGAAGGGCTTCGAGGTCAGCATAGGTCTCTGGTTCACGGCGGTTGGCGACCATAGCTCCTGGGTATAACAGGGAGAGTCGGGCGTTAGCAATGGAGGTTGGTGAAGGGCGACAAGAGCGAGGAAAGCGAAGGATGCAGTATGGAGTTTGGTGAAATAAGCGGTCGGGTTTTATGACACGATTGAATCGTTATGGAATCGGGTAAGGTGTTGGATTATGATGGAGATCATGCAGGTGTTGAACCATGATAAGCGAGTCAAATCGAAACAAGTCCGGGTTATGGCGGATGTTCATTATCCGAATTGCCATGAACGGTGATTAGGTGCCAGCGTAGAAATGATGGAATGTTGAGGGGTAGTTAAAGCACTTATAATTCAAACATTAATATGCAATTTTCATAATCAATTAATTGTATTAATTGATATAGACATATACTCACCTTAGGTTCATTACCTTTATCCATCGAAATGCAAAGTTTGTCTTAAGATTATAGTTTGAGGCTAGTCTCGTTTTGAAGGCATGCAATATTATGGCAGCTCGGTTATTTTATACATACGTGGTAGGAACTATCTTGTAGGTACAACGGTACCACTAGAATGTCCAATCCCGACCTTTCTTCGTTGATATACAAGCCTTCTTTGTAAGACCATCTTGAAACTAGCTGGATTTGAAAAGCCGCGAACAAGTTGCCGGTCTTCTGATGGATCTGCGGCCGACAAACTTAGTCTTGAATGCTTGGCCGAATTTTCCTTGGAATTTTCGAGGAAAATCTGCGAGAAAACTTTGAACAAATGGCCACCGGTCGAAGAGAAAGTTTCCACATGTATGGCGGTGAGTAGCTCATGATGATCAACTGGACCGATTCATGTTACGGTATGAGAAGAATCAATGAAAACTTGTCTTCAACTTGACTTGAGAAGCTTCATTCACAGTACAAATGCAGATGTGTGAATAGATGTCAGGGTCGAACCTAAAGCGAAATCATCGGATTACCGACCGATGTGAATGTTGTTAACTTGATCGCGAGATGATACTGTGATGTCAATGGGCATCAGTACCTCTGACACATCCTAGACAGGTGCGAATAGAGGTGTCGATGTCGAACACAATAGGATCCATCGACCAAGAACATTGGTGTATTCCCCTTGGTACGATTAGCAAAGACATCGCATTGAGGCATGCAGAGTCTAGGGTGTTGAATAATCTCTAATCTCTGCTCGAGATAAAGGTCTTGTCGATGGAGTGAGATTTTGTTGGAAGGTGGACCTTAAAGTATTCCACATCATTCAACACGAGTGCAGAAAAGATTTTGCAATCATAATTTTTCGGACAGTAAACACTTGCTTGTGGATTTTATGATCCCAAGCTAGTTCATGCTCATTACTTCCTCACATTTAGAAATTAAGTACCAGAAAGAATCAAAGAAGGTTTTCTTTCCCATGGTAATTCACCGGAGTCTGGTAAAGAATAATCCTTCTGATAATGCCGCTTCATATTTTAATGAGCAAACTTGAAGGGAGCAAACAAACTCGAATGTACCTGGTGCAAAAACAAGTTAGCCATCTTTGATAAGAGATTCTCAGGAAATAAACAATCTTACCTTTTACATTGATTCTGCTCATTTCTTACCAAGCACAGCAAAAGCTGAAAACAAAATGTCAACACACCAAAGAGAAAGCAGATATTTTTTATTTTTTTTGTTATTTTGAATTTTTTTATTTTCTAAAAACACGCTATTTACAAAGTTTTAAGCGGTATGCATGATCAAGGAGCGAGGAGGCTCCTACTATCTTCAGTTCCGTGTTGCTTAGCCACTTCTTGCAAGCAATCGTCCTTTGACAAAGGTTTATTGTACACTCTCAATCAATGTCCATTCACTACAAACGAGTTCTGAGAATCATCTATGGATTTTAATCTTGGCCCGGCAGCAGATTCTCCAACCGGTTTCTACCCATTGGGCCCCAACCATCTCGTTGTGAGTTTTTCCTTTGAAAGTTTTGTATCGGGAATCAAAGAGTAATGCCCAATCCCACAGTTGGAAATGCTTTCTTGATGTATTTGTCATGCCACTTGCTCCGTTGATTTTGCACAAGGATGGTCCTTTGAAAAGCATCCTGCCTTATCTCTCCTAATTCGTTAAGTTGCGTGACCCTTTGTCTTTGTGCTTCACCCAAATCCAACCCCAAATTACCAGAAACGCTTCCAAGGCCGAAATAATGGGATCACCGGAACTCTATGGGGAAGCCGAGGGAATTTGTTTTGCCGAAGACTAACTTCGTGAGGGGTATGGCCGATTAGGTAATTCCTCCATGTGTAAGTGGGGTATGCCCATAAAGAACCGAGTCCTATCGCGGTCCCTATGATGCAAAGTGTATGGTCTTGGTGGGAATGGCTTCCGAACTTCTCAGACCTGTAGATTCCGCGAAGCCATTGGCTTGTGGATGGTAGGGAGATGACTTACAATGTTTGATTCCATATCGTAGGGAGTTCTTTTCATTAATTTGGAAGTAGAATTGGGTACCTTGAAGTGCAGTGACGATCTCACAAATTAAGGACACCAATGAGGGTAAAGATCTCTTCGTACATAAAATCAATCAATGATTTCTCGGTGGCCTGATATAGGACTTTTGCCTCTACCCACTTAGTCACAAAGTGCAGTGCACACCAAGATGTACTTTTCTTCCTTGACATTGGGGCAATTGGCCCGACGAAGTCTAATGCCCATTTATCAAATGGTTCAATGATGACTTTTGGTCGCAGGGGCATTTCATCTGCTGCAGTGCACCTTCCCATCCTTTGACAACTATCCGCGACTTCGCCATTATTTTGTTGCATCTTTGAGCGATTATTAAAACTAGTAGTATCGTACGAGACTTTATATCTTGTTCTCTTGTCGGAAAAATGTCCTCAGCAAGGCCCATCATGACGAACTGGAAAGGTACAGGAATTTCATCTTTTCGGACACATCTCCTAATAATCTATGTCGGGACTTGTATAGAAAAGATGCTTCCCACCCAAGAATAGTAAGCACTCTTTTGGATAATTCTTTTCCTTTGTGGAAGCGATAAATTGGTTTGATGAATCTTCATTAGCTAGATAATTTCTTTGTATCGCAAACCAGGGGTCTTAGTATGCTTGCAAATAGGTGTTCATCCCGGGGGAAGTCATCGTTCCTTTGGAGTACCGGTACTACCAGAATCACGAGAAAGAAAATGCTGCAACTACATTTTCTTTCCACGCGATCGGCGATAGTAATATTGAATTCTTAGGCGTGCTGACCGTGGTGATTCTTCCCGTAGTGGTGGAGTTTATTCATTAAGAATTCAGTGCGGAATTGAATTACGTATTGTACAAACACCTCATATCGATTGATATAATTAGAAATTTGTTGATGGAATGAACTACGACAAAAAATTCTTTTACGTGCAGGTGTAGTTCGAGAGATTAGAAGTCAAGAAGTTCTTCTTTGGTAAAGTAGATGGCATAGTTATATTGGTTCTCTTTTTGCCCAAGAACTCCTCCAAAAGCGATTAATGCGAGGCATCGGTTGAGATGTTGAAGGGAAGGGACCAATTTGGCCCTCCTAGGGGGAGTGCCATGAGCAGTTTTAACTCCTCAAAGCATTTCACGGCGGTGTCATCCCAGCGAGTGCAGTATCCTTCGTGTGGTTTAAACGTAGGTGGTCTACTATCTTGTCGAAATTTTCAATGAATGGAAGTCGGTGGTAGCCGACATGCCTAGCTTCTTACATCTTTTGGGTCTTTGGAGAGGGAACATTAACGATCACTTCAATCTTGACTGGGTCTACTTTGATTCCCTCTGCTGACAAATGGTGACCCAACACAACCCCTTAGGTTAAAGAGCATTTGATTTTTTCATGGTGAGGGATAGGTGACTCTTAGCTGACGGATGGGGAGAACTTTTCTAGAAGTTACTCAAAGGGCTTCTTGAGAAGGTATTACAGAAGTGAAACTGATAAAGTCATCGATGTAAACCTCCACAGTCATTGACTCAAGTCGGCAAAACACCAAGGACGACTCTACGAAATGTTGCGGGGCGTTACATAATCAAAAGCGGCTTTAAATGCATAAAGTACCCCAAGGACATCGAGGATTGTCTTGTCACGGTCTTGAGAACCAATGCAAAAGTTTATTGTATCCACTATACCCATCCGGGAAGGAGAAATATCTTTTGCCAGCCAGGGTATCCAAAAACTGGTCTATGAATGGTAGAGGGTAATAGTCTTTCAGGGTTGCTTTTTTTTAGCTCCCTAAAGTCCACACACATCCTCACTTCCTGTTAATTTCTTGGGTACCACCACAAGAGGTGAAACCACTTACTGTCAGAAATTGGAAAAAATGAATCCAACATTTAACAATTCTGGGTTGCTATCTGAAGTCTTTGAGTTGGATTCGTCTACTTGGTTGTCATTGGGGTCATCCACAGTTGGATGTGAATATGGTGAATCGGTGTCGAGTGTATTCCTTCATATACGTGTATTCCCAAACAGCATACATTTGTTCTTTTCAAAAAGTTTTTGCCAATTGGTCCTGTTGGTAGGTACTCGAATTCGAGAGTTGATGTCTGAGACACATCACCCAGGAATTTGGGGATTCTACTAGGATGATTATATGAAATTTTTGAGTTTGACGGTAAAACCACGGACGAGGAAAGTGAAAATAGATCACTTTGTTCTGAAATTCTCGAAGATCGATCATCTTGCCGAGATAGGTATTGGAAATTCCATTCTATTCTGAGAAAGGCGGCTTAAATGTCATCCGGTGGAGTTCACATTAGTGCATGGATTTCATCAACGGAGAATAAGGTTCCTCATCCTCATTCTCAAAATGAGGACGGTCAAGCGACACAATTCTTGATAACGGGCAGGCGGAAATAGCGTAGGTTTTTGTGAAGAAATGCCATTGAAATGAACATGTCCCACATGACATCCTATGAAAGCATTAGGCGTGGCAATAAGGTCTCGGAGGATGATTAGGTGGCCTCTTATGGGATCGCCAGATGAATTATCATGAGTCCACGGGATACTCCACCGAGGCTAAAATTACAAGGATGTCATCTAGAACTCCAAGCGGGTTTAATGAGTGGTTACGTGCATACATTTCGAATGCGTAGGAGTAGAGCAAAAATTGATCTAATTATGATTTGTTTTGCTTTAGTCTAGTAATAATAAGCGCACCTAAATCCCACTAAAGTATTACCAATAGGTACATCATTGATGGTGGCCGAAGTATGGGGTTTTCTGGGTTGGCATACTTTACGATTTTTAGGTGTTTCAGAAATATAATTTGGTAGTTGTCCTACTAGATGTATTTTGGGTGGATCTTTTTGTTTTCGTCCTGGTTTCTTGATGTAGAGTTCTTTAATAGTTTTGGCGTGGATGGGGACATCCTTGATTGCTTACCTTATGGAATCTGCTCTGAGACATTTCAGTTCAGTCATAATGTCAAACTCAGATTGTATAAGTGGTTTTTCAATGGGCTGACCTCTCGGGGAAAGGGAGGCTCTTTGGAATCAGGTTGTGAAATTTGTGATTGGATCCATACCTTGAATTATAACATCCTGCAGAGGTATCTATGGTGGGGAATTATCTGTAGGTTCGTCTTCATGTTCTTCGTTGATTACTTTTGAGGCTGTTTTGTTTTAGGCTGATTTTATTTAAAACTCTTCGGACCCTGGTGTACCTCTTGTATGATGGGATTATGGTGTAAAATTTGGTGATTAAAATCAGATTATAAGTAGGTAGGGGTGGTCGTGGTTGGTTGCAATGGGTTAGTAGGCAAGATGGTGAGTCGTGGTGGTGGGTTTTATTGGAGATGGGTGGCAAGGAAGGTTAAGGAGTACAACCAGGAGTATTAGCTAGCTGTAATGAGGTGGTGGGGTAAAGAAACACGGCAATAATTAGCGCATGTTTGGAGGATCTCACTAGCGTGTAGGGATTCGAGAACCTTTGAGGAATGCTTTGCATCTTCTTCCCATTCGGTTACGTCCAAAGGATTTGGATTTCTCCATCCACACAATTTACCCGGGGGCTGAGGCTGAGGGACGACCCATTTTGTGAGGTGGCCAATTTGGCGGAGTTGCTCATTCTTTGTTATTGTTGGTGGAGAGAAAGATGAATAGTAGTTGGAAGGTTGGAGTGACTCTTAGTATGCATTTGTATTCGGATGCCTAGGCTGCCAAGGCTTTTTAGGTGCGGGTTGAGTACCAGGGGCTTCTCACCCTTTAAATGCTGGAGTCAGTGTGATGGAGCGGATCCTACATTTATGATCCTCGGCACATGTGCACATCTGAACGTGTCAAGGGACACTCCTAAATAAAGAGATGTCTTTCACGCATTTAGAAACAAAATATCATAGGGGTATGGTTCTTCCTTCTTCTTCCTAATCTTTAAGGTGTCGGTTGAGACCAATCGTTCCTAACAGGTTTGTTTTGAAGTTTTCCAAAATGTTTCCCAATTCGACCCTGGTAACTCCACCGGATGTGGATGGTTTAGGATTCTTGTTGGCTGATTCTCTCCCACTCTTTGCGGCTTTCCCTCTACTTCTTGAGTAGGCCCTAGAGAGTTCACAAATTGTCTCAAAGTTTTACGGTAGATGTCTCCACGCAGCCATTAGATTCAGGAGGTATCGATGTAGTCCTCCAAATTCCTTTCAAGAACAGAGTCTTGATTGCTTCCCTCCTGAGATCAGTGTATTTAGATTTTGGAGGGTAAAGATGAATCTTTCTAGAAATCTTCGAGGCTTTCTTCGTCTTGTTGTTGCGGTCACGAGAAGATGTCATTTTGAGAATCCTTGGTTCACCCAATGGTCCACGGTACTTCTTTAAAATCTTGTCTTCATGTCTTCCGAGGATCTAATGCTATATTCTCCCAAACCCATGAACCAACGTGTCACGAGAATCCTTCAAGGTGGCGAGGGAATAATTTCAGTTTATGTTCATCTTGGAGATAATTATAACTCACACACTGGAAGCCGACTCGAAGAGAAAGACATCTGGGATCTCACTATGTTTCCCATGGAAGGTAGACAGTGCTGAAAGTGGGATATTTTCATAGTGACATTCTGAACAACGTCCAGAATAGGAAGCAAAGGTGGTTAAAGATGCCATTTCATTCTCTGCCTGTCCTTCCCTCTTCATGTTCAATGTGAAGTCCCTCGGGTATGTTTCCCCTTCTTTCTCCATGGTAAAAGGATTTCCCAGAATTGTGAAAACAATCTTATCTTTCTTTGGTGAGGTGGTGAAATCCCAACTACTGATTCCTTCTCGAGAGGTTTTATCTCCTATTGAATTCTCCTTGAGGGTCCCTCTCCTTGATGTCACCGGTATGGTACTTCTCTGCCAGTACTACAAAGTTAGGTTTCGTGAGCAGGTGGTGGATTCTTCTGGGTCAACTATGTCATCAAAGGCTGGATCACCAAAGGCGTGAATTAGGTGGTATCTAGAGTGTTTCTGGTTCACGGATTTTGTTCTTCAGTTTCCTCGCCCGGAATTTCTGTCTCAGTTTTTAGGGCTCTTTTAGTGGAAGTCTCTTCTTCTTTTGGGGTTTTGTGTTTTTTATAAATCTACCTCTAAAATCTCTATTTCTCCTGAAATCATATTAAACCAAAATGAAAAACTAAAGATTGAGTTTCAGAGTACACAGCCCGAAGCCTGATATCTTTGAAGTTTTCACCCTTTTGTTTCCCACAGTACTCTTACTATCAGCACGCTAACACACCAAACCAAGCTAAGTGCGTTTCTAAGATTAATCAAACAAATATCTTCTTACCCTTTAAAACCACGACAGCGGTATAAAAATAAGCACGCTAAATTGTAGCTTTTAAGTGTCCGAATCACTAAATTGTCAAACCGGGGTTGGTATGCCGGTGATACCGCGGTATGTGTAGGCAAGCGTCTAGTCTTTATTAGAATGCTATCCTAAAAATAAAGCATACACCTATTCTAAGAATTTGAAATCTGATGACTAACTCAAAAGGCATTCCTAGCCGGATCATAAGCGAGGAGCAAAGCAGGTCTGGTACTCAAAGGCTCAGTTATTATTTCTGTTAAAACACACTTCTATAAAAATCATTCTAACTATGTGTTTAACCATCTACCGTGACATTATCATTTGGGTCATGATACGAGGGTAAGGTGCGACTGCGTTCGTCACGTGCATACAAAACCAATCTGAACTATCACCGCGGAGAGACAAATCGCATTATCCAATGGAAACAGATCAATGCTAAAGCAAATCTTGCCAGGAAAACAAATCTAGTGCTATCTGGCGGAGACGAATTGAATCGCGTTAGCGGTGCAGGAATGTAACTATACCTGTCTATCCTAAACACACAGAACAACTATCGTTTAACCAAATAAAATGCATGCTATTCTAAGTTAAAGAAGCGAAAACCAAGCAATCGTGTGCATATACACTACAGTCTAAACGTTTCAGGATCATGCTATTTCATTTTTTGACAGACTCGATTTCCAGACCTTATCTTTTCCTGTTGATGAATGCACGATCCTGAAGCGTTTAGATTGTAGGGTATATAAGTATTCACACACCATAAGAAAATGCAACTATATTAAACCAAAAGCGAATCTATAACTGTTGAGCAAACCATTTGATGTGGAAGCAAAACTAAACTATAACACACTAACCAATCTATTGCTAATAAAAAACAACAGCGTGCACCAGCTTGGCGGGCCCAATCAAGCCAGTATTTGTGGGAGAAGAACCGAGCCGACTAACTCACACGATTTGAATACAAAAGAATGCGATACTCCATTAACTCATCAAAAGTACGATATTCAACTCATGTTACATGCAATAGATACGCAACAACAATCTAGATTAAACATAAGTTCAGCAAAATCGATGACGATACAGCATTAATGGTAATCGTGTCTTTAGCGATGTGTAACCGTTCTTAGGAATGAGCGGGTTTATATCATAGTCACATTGTTTGTAACGGTCTAAAAACAAAGCGGAAACAGCAGATCCACGATCGAGAGTAGTCTTACAATGGCTTGAAGAAATTAGTTTCTAACAGAGCCGCGTGGTGTCACGGAAGGCTGCAAACATCTCGATCAATTAATCATCACACTCTCGGCGCTGATTACCTTGTCCAGTACGGGTAAATATTATCTTCTCCTTGAACCATGCGCGGTGTCCGGGTTTGAAGCTGCTCCTTGAATGCTTTTCTGGTGTGAGTTGGTACACAGTACCGGAACCTAGCGCCAAGAATAGCAATGGTACCTACCAAGTGACATTAGCTCATTTATCAAATTAAAAGTATTAAAATGCATAATAATCTCTTGAATTTCAAAGATACCTTAAGTGACCCCTTTGGTGGTAAAGGGATGATTATATCAAAGGAGGTCAAAAAGGGTGATACCGGCATATAGTTGGAGGTCAATGGTAAGTGGTATGGAAAAAGGGTGATACTGGCATATAGTTGGAGGTCAATGGTAAGTAGTATGGGCGAAGAACATAGTCAAAACCGGGGACCAATAGGCTTCTTATCTGGTTGTACTACCTTCTTATTTCCATGTACAAAATCTGAGTGTATTGAATCATCTCTAATGTCTAAAACTAATGGAAGCACAAGAGTACATGCATGTTGCACTAGAGATGCATGCAAAGTACTCTCTTTATGTGTAAGTAGAAAATATGAGTCATCATCATAAAACTTAGTGAATTTATACAACCTTGACTTGTGATCCACCTCACCAATTTCAATGATGGAATTTTCATGCATGTCAATCACTGAAATTGAATCTGATGTAAATTCAACATTTTAACCTTTCTGAGTGATCTGATAAACTGAGAGAAGATTCATAGAAAGATTTGGAACATGTAAAACATTCTCAAAACTGCCAATATGGAGTTCCACTCTCCCCTCTCATGCTACTTCTATTGGAGTATTATCCCCCACGAGAATAAGAGGTATTGAGCATGGAATCAAAGAAGAGAAAACTTCCTATTTCACTTCCATATGATGGGATGCACTAGAATCTATAATCCATGAATTAGATGAGGAATTAATTGCAATAAGAGCATGATGATTACCTTTCTTAGGAGCAAGATCTTCTTCCTTCTGCTTCTTTACTCCCTCTGGAATGAAGTTTCCAAGGTTGTTCTGTTGAAGTGCATGGGTCATACGATCGATCTATTTCTTCATGCATGTTGATTCTTCATGATTTGGTTTATTGCAGTAAGTGCACTGCTTTCCCTTCTTCTTCTTCTTCTTGGACTCTGAAGAGTCTTTGGAACTTGAAGAATCATTAAAGGGTTTGGAATATCCCTCCTCCTCATTTTGTTTCTCCTTCCCATTCTGTTTGGATGGTCCTTTTCCATCACGCATGGTGAGTTCATGTGCTTTGGGATCCTTGATTGGGCCCATTTGAATGATTTTTTACTTCTCATGTGAGAGAATCAATGAATTGATCCATGGTAGGCATCTTCCAATTTTTCCCATGAGATATCGGCCTGAATGGAAAGTGAAAACATAGAAATCATATTTTGGTCCTAGCTTGGCCAATATTGTTAGAATAAGTTGGTTCACTTGTTTAGACTTATCAATACAAAAAGATGCTAAGATCAATATCAAATATTTAAACTTAGTAAATAAATCTTGTATATTATCAAAACTTTTAGGATCCAAAGTATTCAACCCTACCTCAAGCATATGACCTCTCATCTGATCCTACTTTCCAAACAGTTGTCCAAGGTGGTCCAGATCTCGTTAGGAGTCTTGCATGAGACAACATGAAAACATAGATCAGTTGAAATCAACTCAAGAAGAAGTCGTGTGGCTTCATCCTTTCGTTTCGCCCATCTCATATTCTCAATTCCTAATGTAGGTTATGTTTATGTCATCGTCGTCAAGTTGTACAATATTTTCTTTCTGAGTTGGAATTCTGCCTTGGGATTCCAATCAAAATAATTGTATGGTGTGAGGATTACCACCAAGTTTGACTGTATAATAGGTGTCATATCCATCTCTCCCACTGTTTCTGAGAACCCCTAAAATTTTACTCTCAATCTGCAAGTGAAAAACTAAGAAATCACTATAGAAAGGGCACTTTAAGTGAAAATTCGTATCAGTTTAAGGAGACAATCTTCCGACTTACTTTATGAGAAAATGATGAGGAATATCGCCAAGCGATTGAAAAACCACTTGCATAATGGGTTGATTTACTTCTCTTTCGATTTGTTTCCTCAAAAAGTTAATATTTTGGGAGAAATCACTACAGAAATGTACGACCATGGATTTGTATCAGTTTAAGGAGGCGATATTCTAGATTACTTTCTAAGAAAACGGTGAAGAATCTTTCCAAATGGTTGAAAACCCACTTGCATAATGGGTCGATTTACTTCTCTTGGGACGTTTCCTTAAAAAAATAATATTTTGGGAGAAATCATTGCTGAAAGGTATGACCACAGATTTTGCTTGCCGAAACTTTGATTTTCCTTATTCTCTAGCTTGTTTGGCTTGCTCCAAGCAGCGTATCTTTGATACCATGTCAATGTTTCATTGAAGTATGCATAGGAAATCTAGATAAAGCAAGTACAAACAAATCTTATCAAGAAAGGAAGAGAGATTCAATATGTAAGAATGAGAAAATATATTCACACTACTCCACTGAGCTGCTGATTGATACATAGATGATGATCAATATGATACAATGAATGAGTGGAATACACTCATATATAGGACATAACATTCCATAATAGCAGAATTCATGCATGCATAATAGCATAATAGTGATGATCTAAAATAGAACTAGTCAGTTAACTCCCACTGAACTAGTGTGCAAAAATAGAAATTTCTCCAACATGTTTCACATGTAAGGAACCTTGTGAACCAGGGAATACATGCATGGGAAAGGGAAAGTTTCATTATATTGAGGTGATTTATGATGATGAGGAAGAGGAGATAGGCCATATTCATAATATTGAGGCCAATCAACCCATGATAGATAATGTGCAAGGTGAAGGAGGAGAGGAAGCATATCTCAGTCAAGCAGGGGATAAGAAGATCACCATTTCATCCATCAATGGGGTCCCTAAATACAATACCTTCAATATGAGAGGAGTAATTCAAGGACATAGGGTTGTTGTGATTATATATGTGGGAGCTTCACATAAATTCATTGATTCAACCATGGTGAAAAGAAGACACATACCTACAGTTGAGTTTGAGGGGTTTCGTGTGGAAGTAGCGGGAGGTAACACTGTGCCATTTGACAGGTATATTCTAGAATTGAACCTCACCTTGGGGAGGCATGACTTAGCACAATAAATTTATGTTATGGACCTACCAGACACCAATTCTATATTGGGAGCCAAGTGGCTTAGTACATTGGGACCTATCACTACCAATTACAAGACCATGGAAATTTCATTCAATGGGGAGAATGGAAAAAGGGTGACTTTGAAGGGAATGTCCGGGAATGCACCAAGAG
>SNQJ01S0188984.1:18289-29888 GCA_010110895.2 Picea sitchensis
CCCAGGCAGGAACCACGAACCCTTCATAGGGGATTTCTCTCAGGTTTGTAAGATGAGAGAAAGACTTCACATAGCTTCTATGTTCCACATCTCACAGGTTTGTAAGCTAGAGGATGTCTCCCATAGTTGCATTCATCAACACCTCTTGAGTGCAATCTGTCCATAGATTCTTAAAGGTTGGTAGATATTCTCTTCCACTGATACTCTAAATGAAAGGCTCCCATGATTTTGGAATATTTTGGAGAGTGGTTAAGACAAGTTCTCTATCAGACATGATTTCCGCAATGGTCTCTAGTTGTTCTTTAATCTATGATAACTTCATAAAGAAGAGTGCAACCGCGTCATCCTTCGTCATCTTGGTACTTTTAAGTTGGATCTTTAAGGTAAGATCTTTGAGAGTGTTCTCACTTTCAAACATTCATTTTAAAGTTTTATACATATCATAGGTTGTCTTCAGATGGGAAATAAGAGGCAAGAGGTGATCTCTTACTGAGTAGATGATTATTTTTTTTGCTTTGACATCTTCTTCTTTTATTATCTTCTTCTCTATATCTGTAGTTGTGTCTGGTAGAGTTTTAGTTGTTACATCCAAGAGGTCATCTTCTTCAAGAGTGACTAGAAGCTTTGATTTCCATGGGCTGAAGTTGCTTGCTCCATCAAGCATATCTTCTACTAATGTTTTGTTCTTCATTTGATTGGTTTCTTCAATTCCTTATTGACTAGATTTTGAAAACCTAATGATTAGGTTAAATTAGAAACCTTGAATTATATTGGACTTATGACTTCCAACAAACAATTTGATAATTTCATAGAGATGTTTGTTTATTCAGGAGAACATTTCTTTAGAAATCCATAATTAATATTCTGTGGAAAATTTCGACACCCTAGAACCTTAGGGCCAAAAATCAAAATTTCTTAGAATTTTGTTTTGAGAGCTTCTGGAGATGCACTGGAAGAGGGCGTACTCTTCTATTCCAAAAGTATCCCTAGCTTCCAAGTATTAAGGGCTAAATCACCACTGAAAAGGAGGTCGTACCGAATTTTCTGGAAACCCTAGAAGGGTCGTACGGTTCTGCAAAAAGTGGACTGAAATTAGTGGATGCTTGTGAAATGGGTTCTTGCAAGACCTATGCTTTGATACCATGTTTATTTTTCAATAAACTAGGTTAAGCAAGAAGTTCATTCCATTTTAGCATTTAACCATAACCATAAATGTTGCAGCAACCAAGATCACAAGAAGAAGCACCATGCACAAGAACACAAGAAGTACCCTGGGAAACCCTTCTCAAAAAGGGAAGAAAACCCATCCAAATCCTTTGCTATATTCTTCAAGAGAAATACCTTCACTACCAATATAAACCCTAGCACACCAGAGGGTGCTCAAACCCTAGAACTCTAGTGCCCAAGAGAGGTGCGCACTTTGCCCAAATAAGTGTACTTGCTGAAATTTCCAAACTCATAGGAAGGATATGATTCCACAATGGGGAATCTTCCCTCATTTATATTAGACTTGTCCTATAAACATAAGTGTCTATTGGATCAACAAGGCCGACCTCTCTAAGTCACATTAATTCATTATTATTATTATTATTATTATTATTATTATTATTAATATTGACCAGATTAATTATATTTTACATTTATTATTAATCACATTAAGGTGGGGCCGACATGTACCCTTTACATAACAATTAGGGTTATAGGTAAGTATGACTCTTGAACAATATATAGCAAAGAATATGATACACCCACTAGTGCTCATCCACCAGGGGCACATCCATAGGGATGTCATAACTCTAGTTCACTACATTACACAGAAGAACTAGATCTTCACACGTTCACCTATGCTTGTCCACAGGCACACCCACTCTACATATATTCTTTCCCACTGCCTCATATAGGAGAACCATCTAGAGTCTTCTTGTCAAATCTGATTTCCCAGAGGAGGATAATACATCATCTTCATTTTTGTTCACATGACGATGCACCCAACACTTTGGGATTTCACACGTTCACCTTGTGCTCAGCCACATGAACGTCTTAACTCAACAGATCGCCTTTCCCATTGGATAATCATATGGAGTTCTTCTCAAATCTTTGAATGGAGGAGGTCATCTCTATGTTCCTATCTCTGTCTCAAGTAGGAACCATGTACCCTTCTTAGGGGATTTTTCTCAGGTTTGTAAGTTGAGAGAAAGACTCACATAGCTACAATGATGCAAACCTCACAGGTTTGTAAGATGGAGAATTCCTCACATATCTGAATTCATCAACACAGACGAGGGGGGTAGGTCCCCTTCAGACCCCCTTCATTCGGGGGCCATCCACAAAACCCCTAGAAGAAGGGGGCTAGGCATACCTACATATAAATCAAGAAGATAGTCAGGCTCCAGAACCAACACTGCAAACCAGATGAACTTCATTGATACAATATTTTCTCTTCAAGATGATGATCGTATAGATATTACACAAGAGAAACTTGAGGAGTTTGGGAAAAGGGGTGCAAGGGACAGCTCATATTACTTATCCAAGGAGATGATAACACAAAGAACGAGCTCAGAAATAAATAAATTTTGACATATGAAAGAAGAAATAAATCTCTAGTTCCTCCTCCACTAGCTCTATTCCTTCCACTGCAAGCAAACAATGCTCCACCTTATTCAATGAAAGAAATATCTCCACCTCCCCCATCGTCGGTACACGACTTGCTCCCAAAACCCATGCCTACATATGAAGAGATTTGATTGAATATAGATGTGCCATCCATGACTGGGAAGATGAATATGTTAGTGCTTGTAGTTGAGATGTGCAAGATCCCATCTATTAGAAGAGAAGTCTTAAAATAATTGAAGGTACCAGATGAATTAAAAGATCCTCTTGTGATCTTGAGCACCATTTATCATGGACACCAAAAGGAAGATAATTCGCCTTTCTATCTTTATTTGGGTGTGAATGGTCTCTTCTTGAATAATTGTATGTTGGATTCCAAAGCTTCAACAAATGTGATGTATTTAAAGGTCACGAAACAACTTGGCTTGAAAACAACCCGCCCATATGGAAATGTTTGTTGCATTGATTCAAAAAAGGTGAAATTTTATGGTCTCATAGAATATGTGAAGGTGTATTTACAATATTTCTCTCATATTAGCCTCATTGTGAACATACTGGTGATTGATGTTTCAGATGCTTGGGGCATGAACATTTTGTCAGATATGTAGCATGAAAGGAAGGACAGATTTTCCTTGGACCCAAAAATCCTTATAAAGTTATAATTCTCCATTTGTTCTAGTGTCCCCTTCCTATCCAGGAACTTATTCGCATAGTCAGACATACAGGGAGTGTCCTTTCCAAACAACAAGATTTTAAAAATTGAGACAAAATCATTAAAAACTTCATAAAAATGTTGGTAGGCCTTGTGTTTCCATAATGTTTGATACCAGAAGGTTACTGGGTCAAATTTGCAGTTTACCTTCTTACACACAGATAATCTTGAGAACTGACAGCAATGCGCTATCGCGAAAACCAAATAAGATGACATAAATAATTTCTTCTCCTTCTTGTATTGCGACAATTGGAAATATATTTCAATGGAAATCAACTTACCCCAATCGAAGATGGCATGTTATTTGACCGTAAAATATAGAATGTAAAGAATCATTCGAGAGATGTTGGTTGTAGTTTCTTGTCCTGTTATCCTCATGAAAATCCATGCAATTTCCGAGAAGGGATTTTTAATTGAGCCAACCTACAATCTTGTGATGTCCTTGGGGACGACTGTTGGGTTCTCTAGAAATTCAGGTAAGAGGTCCAATCCATTGTCATGCTTCTTTAAGAACTCCTTGCAATCTTCACCCTTGAAGGTGAGCATTGGCTCATGAAGTCTCAACGTCTTACAAAATACCTGAGGCGATAAAGAGACAGGGTAATGGTCCCACAACTAAATAATCCACTGGCTTGGAATATATCTCTCGGTGCACCAGGTGACCAACTCCTTACAATCAAAGACTTCCAGGACACAACTTGCGTGCACAATTCTAGATGTCCAGATTACTTCCTTCTGGGCAGAAGGGGATGCGTAGTAGGAATATGCTCTGGACCACTGAAAACTCTAGTCCTCGCACCCAAAAATATTCAATGTATCTCCATAGAACTATTGTCGGGTTGCTTCCATAAGTTGACGAGAACGTTCCCTTGCTCCAGATTATGTTTAAAATGAACGTTGGAGGGGGGTAATATAATCCTCCGTAAATCCTTCTTTAATGTGTTTTAATAGGATATCTCCTCGAGCCTTTCTCTTATTAATTACCATCCTTCCGAACCTGTATGGTAATTTATTAGCATTAAAATCATATTAAATGTGCATTGAGAAGGGCACAAGGGTGGTTGGGATAGATGGGAGAAAAATGTGATTTGAGATTTTTGTGAACCCAAGAACCCGCGAGTTTGCGACGGTATAAGGTGCGAAATTGGCTAAGTATAGAATGGCACGATGGTCAGACAGACTCATCGTAGGCGGAATGAGACTTGGAAGTTTAGGGAGTTTGGGGATCAAAATATAGATCTCGTAACTTTTTGGTGCAATGTGTATATCACAGAACATGGGAGCATGAGAGTTCGATCCCGCTAACCTGGGAACCCGCGATCATAAAATCGGCTAAGTATGGAACAACACGACGGTCGGTCAGACTCGTGATGTGAAGTTATCGATGGAGATGAGAAATCGTAAGTCCGCCAAAATGAGAACCCGTGGACTGAAAAATGGGAGTATGTGTATAACTAGAAAGGGATAGTAGGAGGGAAAAAATAAAAGGGAAAAAACGGGTAAGTATAGAAGAGGGAAAAGAAAGGGAGAAAATAATTTGGGCAAATAGAAAAGGGGAGGGAAATTTCGGAAGTGGGAAATGACCTCAACAAAAGGATTAAAACCAAATCATTAAACTTTTTATTAAATTCTTCCATGGTTTCATTCTCATTTTTGTTTATAGTATTCAATGTTTCCAACAAGTGATGATACTCTTTCTTATCACCCCATATCTCAATGAATACTTCAATCAAATCCTTGATGGTTGTATACATGTTCTCATTTAACCCAGAAAACCAATCATATGCATCTTCTTCAAAAGACAAGGAAAACAGTTTCATTTTTACATCTTTATGGTTATGTGTTGCACCACTACACCATTTACTAATACATAAAGAAAATGCTTTGATGTGAGATTTAGTAGTAATAGAATTATTTCCCTGAAATGCAAGTAATTTGTTAATAGATTTTTAAGGTAAAACAAGTGGATAACCATTTATTTCAGCAAAATCAACAGGACTAAAATAATCATGCATCTCTACTTGAAAAAAAATAAAATCTAAACTAGGATTATTAAAAAGAAAGTGTATATCAGAAATGCAATTGAATCCCTATTCATCAAGGATTCTATGAGAAGCAAGTTTCACTAACCTCCTCCTATAAACCTTTTCAGGTTCAGGGATGAAATAAACCAAGCCTTTTGAATTCCTTCTTGTAGAATACTTTGTCAAATTTAAATTTAGTGGAGTCGCCAGATGATTGAGTCTATTTATGATAAACAACAAGCATAAAAAAACAAAGAAAATACAAAAAAGGAAAACAAAATTTGAATTCCGGGAATAGAAAGATTTATCCCCGGCAACGATGCCAAAAAAATTTCTTCCTTTATACACAACTCGAATAGCGTGCAAAAAATCTTCAATCCACTAGGTGTGTCCTTGGAGGCAAGTCTCGATTCAAGGTGTTTTCACCTAATCCTAGACTCCTTCGTCTAGGCCAACTCCTAGCGAAGCCAAGGGGGGTAGTCCCTAAAGAAAATAATCTAAGGCTTGAACTAATCTAAGTACAAGAAATAGAGTCTAGGAATTTATTACAACAAATAAAATATAACAATAAGTAAATCTACACTATCAACACATATCATTCATCCATTCACTATAATTTCTTTTGAAAAAGAAATTCAAAACCAAAGAGATACTTGCATGAAAAATAATCAAATGGATACTTATACTTGCAAGTAAATAACCATAAACAAATAAGATATTTCAAGATAAATGGAAATGCTTTGCAAAATATAAATACTTGAAGTAAATGGATTAAAAGTAAAATAATGAGAACGGTGCCAAATATTGAGATATGTGTAATGTTGTTGAGATGAAGATTGTCGTGTAAATGTCCTTGTAAATTTTCGATTATATTTGATTTAATTTTTGAAGTGACTTTTGTGTTAAGTGTTGCAAAAAAGAAAATTAATCTAGATGTGGCCTCTAGGAGGCTATTCCTAAGAATGGAGGTTACGCTTGCCGAATATCCAACAGGGAGAGTATCCCTCTGTATTTTCACACAAGCTGGAGAGAATGTGGGAGATCTAACAAGGAGAACCTAAATCTCAAAGTTCCCGCCGAAATTTTTACACATGTAATATCCCCAGATCCTCGGATTGGGATATCAACTACTAACTCTGTGGCTCTATTTTGAAGATCTGATTTGATAAGGTTTCTAGCTACGTTTTCAAGGGTTTTGGATGATTTTTTCTGTGTTTAAATTTTTTATATCATGGATGCAAATAAATTTGGAACCATAACCAACACAACAGTACTTATTCAACAAAATAACAGTGATAAAATCAATATGTGGAAAACGCAAGCTAGATATCGTGAGTTGGATCTGAGCAATAATGATTTTAACTGGAATACAAAATAAAACACTGAGAAATACCAATGATAACACAAAATGAATGGATATGAGGCATGTGGTAAAGATCTCTAG
This sequence comes from Picea sitchensis, assembly GCA_010110895.2. Taxonomy (NCBI): domain Eukaryota; kingdom Viridiplantae; phylum Streptophyta; class Pinopsida; order Pinales; family Pinaceae; genus Picea; species Picea sitchensis. Next base: position 25,080 of record SNQJ01S0188984.1, read on the forward strand.
CATGCAATGAAGAATACATTGCATGTAGCTGCAAATAAGTCAAAAACCTGTTGTTGCAAACTGGAAAATGCACCTTGATGGATATACTCGTTAGATCTAGCTGAGATATGTCTCAGATGGGTCTCCTTGATCCCTAGCACACTCTCCCAACCTATGAGATGAAACATACACTCACCGTTGCTCAGTCGGAACCCTGCATGGATAACAAGACCTCCATACACGACAAGTTGACAAACTGGCACGATCTAGGAGATTTACCCATCGAAATATGATGATTACTGTCTCTACTAGTGTTCCCTAACTCCTCCTAAAATGGTTTGGAAGGAATCCATCTTTCCCTGGTTGGTTGGGACTAGCGACCCTCAACTATTGCAAAACTCTCCCTAAAACCTCACGCTGCAACTAGAAAATCTGCGCTCTAGCTGATACTAGACTTCTATGCTGATATAATTTGATCATGTAGCTCGATGAAGAACCTTTGTGGTCCTCCTGACAAATTAAGGTGTGTCTTTCAACACCAAACTCTGTCAATGGCGATGTTTTCATCTAGAAAGCCACCAAACAAGAAGGAAGTCGCTTGACTCCTCTCTGGGTTCTAATTTCCAATTCACAATATGCAATAATGAGACAATATGAGCCCCTATCTCTCTTTTATACCCCTTTTCACCCTTTTCCCTTCAAGTGACTTTTAATTCATCTTTAATATTTTCTCATAAAATCACTTTATTAATTTAATGTACCTTTTTACTCCAAAAAGTGATTAATTCACCTTTATGATTTCTCCGGCCATTGAAAGTCACTTTTCATCATCCCATATTGTAGACATTTTCTCTTCAGTTCCAATGAGCTATTACACTAAGGTATTTCTCCAAGAAACAAGCTCCAAATAGTACCTTTAGTGTAATTAATAAAAATGTTCCCGTTAATAACCCCGTTTTACGAAAATTGTCGGAATGCAACGGAACTAAGAACAAGTTGTGCAGAAATGATCTTGATGATGAATAATGGTAAATAAACTAAGATAGGACCTAGAAAACTCATCCAAACCCTCTGATCTCACTTATGACATAGTCTCACCCCTCTGAATTGGCTGACTCAAGCCTCTTGAAGTGACTAACCACATAGTAAGGGAATCCAAAAATGGGGGCATGACAGTCCTCCCTTCCCAAAGATTGCTTATCCTCAAGAAATCCCATCAAACCCTAACACACTACCAACTGAACCCAACTGAAACTGAACATGATACCTGGGTCCCAAACCAACCTGGAAGATGTGAAGCATCCTCCTCTCAACTCATTTTTCGACGAGGTACTGACATAAAAAGTCTCCTTCTTAATGCTACTGATGGGTAGAGAAACATGGTACTACAAAAAATTGGTCAACCCCTCAATAAGTCACTCTACTAGGGAGCCAAACTCACGCATCTCATGAGAGAACTACTGAAAGTAACACTCAACCTCCATAGAAAATGATCATGACCTCCATGACCACTCCAAGACAAACATGACCTCCTTCGAATGAACATACTTCCTCCAAAGTGAGGAGCTACAAGACCTCAGTGAATCACTAAAAAGTGAAACACTCTCCTCAAAACTGAAGCTCAATGCAAAATATGAATCATTTCCCCCTGCAAGGATCCACTCACCTTTATTATTCAATGAAATGCCCAGCCCTATAATCCGAGGGTCTGATGCTAATCTATGAAAGGAACCATCATGTTGATAGTGCACCACTCTGGCCATGACTTTCTTCCCAATGTGCATGTATTGGATCCCGCACTCATGGAACCCCATGCTAAAATACCTGTAAAGACTGGGTCTGCTATTAAGAAGCATAATCTATAAAGGTGTCCCTGCGGAACCAAAGTTTGCAAATTCATTTCCATACTCGATCCTAGGTACCAAAAGAGAGAACTTGTCTCGCCATATAGAATGAATCCCAACAAGCCCTCTCATGAAAATCCAAGAATGAATTAGACCGCTTGTTAGTGCAACCCTGTCCATCAAGAAGTGAAGCAAGCTACCGACCAGATGAATCCCAGGATCCCATAGCCAATTTGGAATTCCACCACTTCCAATTCCCACTAACTGTTGTTGTGCCATATTGATAACTGTCATAATCTAGTTGAGCCAATATACTAAACCCTGTATGCAACCAAATGATGAAAAAAAATACTAGGAATCAACACTGTGCCTACTAATATGTCTTGTTGTTGCCAACCCGCACAATGAAATATACCATCCTCACTCCTGACAATGTATGCATGCAAATCCTAGAGTTTAGACACCCCATTGAAAAATATCCTTGTCTCTTGTAGTGCCTCAAACTCATACAAATTCTCGGAATTCCCTACCCAAGATGTATCATAGGTCACCCTCATGACCATCTCCCTAAATGTGGACTCAGATATTAAATATGGGCCATCTCTATAGTATATCATGTCGTCCCTCAATATGCCTCTATCAACCTGCACACTATTCATATGCCCCAAATGTAGAATCTTTATCATATCTATAACGGCCTGAGGCTCACCCAACTGCCTCGCAAAATCCTCCCATGTCTTGATGTACCTGATGAGAGCATCAAGGAATGGTAGAAGAAACCTCCATAACTGTATGCTCAACTAGAAAGTGTCACATACATTGGTCAATTCCAAGGGTATGACCGAGAACTCATCCATGTACATCGATGGACTATCTGAGCATTCACTCGAACTCCTGGATACTCCCATGATATCATATGCATCCAAAGGTATCTCCTCACACTGATGGTCAACCCTACTCCCTCCATCATCACAGGTACTACGACTGTTGATGATATGATATCCAAAATCCACGCACTGTGGCAACGGAGTAGAACGCTCTCCACTGGAAACTCCATGCTCCACCAAGTATGCCTTTGCCCTACACTCCAATGCATCCTCATGTGTTCCATTGTACACCTCTACATGCCACTGCAGACTACTTCTCATCATTGTATGCCCATGTATACCACCGCATACTCCTATGTCCTTCAGTACCATCTTGTATCCTGGATGTACCACTATATCAACCAATCCATGAGTATCAACTGACCCTGGATCCTGTATAGACGTGTCCTCATCATGGGTGTCAAATAACCCTGGATCCCAAATGGATGTGTCCTCACCCGAAATGTACTTGTCTCCACAATCCATAAGTGTATGAAAAATTGTCTCATCATGAGCGATCAAGGAGCTCACCAAAGGTGATGGCTCTTGCAACACGTGCATCCTCAAAAATATCCATGTCATATCTCCCTACAATCGCCTGTAAGTCTGAATGCCCCTCATCCTTACCCATCACATGAGGGTCCTCCATCAATTCGACAATGTCACTGCCAACCTCATGAGAGAACGTTGATGTATATGACTGACTGTCTACTGAAATGGATGAAAGCGATGCCTAACTCAAATCCTCCCTAAGCTGCTCTACATGTAGCTCAGATTTTTGAAGGACCATCTATGTTCTCTCCAAGGAGTCATATGTGTTCACCAACTCACGGGTAAGTCTTTCTACCTCATTCTATTTCCCTTCCAACACACCCCAGTACACTCTATCCACTGAGAGAAGATAATCCCTATCTGCAAGAAGGTGTAGGTAGTTAGATCTAGTCACTACCATGGCCTCCTTGAGCGTAATGAAATCCAAAAGGGAAATATCTCCTCCCAAGTTGTCCTAAACCATAGTGACCCTCCAACAAAAATCAACCACCAATGTATGTGTGTCATCGAAGTGTCTCATGGTTGCCACAATCATGTCCTCGTGAACCTTCATTTTCCCTGTCAAATGGTGTGACTCACACGAACAAACATCCACATCATGTTGAAGTGATAGCGTGACTCTTGCTACCAAGGTAAACTATGGGAATTTGGCTTGATTAAAGTGGCTTTGGACTTTGCTTTGTCAAGATAGAGTGTGAGTAGCTATCAAATCCATGGTCTCAGAATCCTTGGAGCAAGAAGTGTGTGGGAAGAAAGGAACTTTTGGAAGGAACCTGACAATATCAAGGCATCTGGTTGTATCTTTGTTCCACATTCTTTAATACAGATATACTTTTCTTTTATGAATTTTATTTTTCCATATTGTATGATTCCTTGATCACGTACATAGTTTCATATCGAATAGACTCTGTTATTCTTGTCTTCGTTGGCTTGTGTTTATTTGCAGATATTTCTCCATAAGCCTCATGATGGAGCTTGGATTGCATTGGCGAAGTCAGATCTTTGATATTTGAAAAGTATGTTCTAGATCCATTTCTCATTTGATAATTGAAATCTAAGGAAAGAGTAGTGTATTGTCTTGTTTTGTTCTAGTTTCGTAGTGAAGCTAGGTGGATTGATTTGTGTCCGCACTTAACAATTAGCCCGATAACCCCTGTACCCCCTTTTATCCAATAATGTGTCACAGATAAAGGACTTCAAGCATTCCAAATTCACATTTTGATTCCTTAGCATACAAATATTGTTCCTCCATGATGATTAATATCTTGTCTACATGTTTGAGATGATCCTCCCAAATTTTACTATAAATCAATAAGTCATCAAAGAATACTAGAAGAAACTTCCTCAACTGCTTGTTGAATACATGATTCATGCATGACTGGAAAGTGGTTGGCGCATTGGTTAATCCAAAATGAATAACAAGGAATTCATAGTGGCCATAGTGGCATATGAAAGTTGTCTTAGGAACATCTTTTTCCCTCATCTTGATTTGATGATAACCATAGCGCAAATCAATCTTGGTGAAGTAAATGGCACCATGCAACTCATCCAATAACTCATCTATCTGA
>SNQJ01S0188985.1:0-11898 GCA_010110895.2 Picea sitchensis
AAATCGACTTGGGAGCCGATCCATTAGTGGTTGGGAGGCCGACCAGTTTCATAAATGCGCCGTTTGGCAGGCGCGTGGGTTTTTCACCCCACAGCCGCGCATATGCGCTCCAGATACGAAGATGTTCCGCGCGCGCGCGCTCGTGCTCAGTGGGTGCACAACGCTTTGTAATTTTTCGGCCATTTTGTATAGTTTTGACCCCCTTTTGCTGTGCTGTGAATTAATCTTGTGCCATGAATGACTGTTTTTCTGTGTTTGACGATGCGGAGTTCTTGTCGCCCTGTGCGGATGAAATTTCAGTGATAACACAACCTACAACGCACCTATTGTAACTTCCTTTTCTTTCTCTCATAGTCTTCTCACTCAGAATACAATATTCGTAATGATACATAGCGACAATACATTTCCATTATAAAAGAGGGTTGCCTTCTAGGAAAAAAAACCCTAAGATAACTTCTACCGTCAGATATGTGACCTTATATGAATGCTCTATATTTACTATGAAATTACAATATACATTTACAAAGTAATTTTTCCTTCAGGGGCTTCACCCATGAACTCCCGTCGGGGGCCTGCTTGCCCCCAGATGCCCCGTCTAGGGGGATATGCTCCTCAGACCCCGCAGGAGGGGCAAGCCTCCCCTACACTCCTCCGCGTGGAGGGGTGTATAGTATTCCAGGGTGTAAAGTCTTCATGGGGTATAAACACAGCTGAAAAAAAAGACTTAATGGGGAAGATAATCAGGCTCCACAACCAACACTTTATGGTTAACATGGGGTTTTGTCTAAGGATTACAAAAATTTCAATGGGTCTACTTTGATTCCTTTATGGGAGATGATGAAACATAATAGTCATATAAAAATGATGTATAAGACACATTTGAGGGTGTTCAAGTGAATATTGTATTTTCGATATCATTGGAAAACAATGAAGAAGTCTTCTAGGTGTTGTGACCACTTTTTTGACTAAGTAGTGAGGTCATCAAGATAAGAAAAAGTAATATGAGCGAGGTCGTGAAAGATGTAGGTCATGGAGCACTAGAAAGTGGCTTTGTTATTTTTGAGACCGAAGGGAATAACTCAATAGGAAAATGTGTCCCAAGGTGTGGTAAACACAATTTTATACTAATTGACATGGTAGATTTGAATCTAATTGTAGCCGATGAATCCGTCCATAAAAGAGAGTACCTCGTGCTCAACACATTCATTGATGACTTGGCCAATGAATGGGGTGGGGAAGTTTCCTTTGGGACAAGCTTGGTTTAAATTGTAAAAATTAGTACAAACACAGGTAGATACCTACTTTTTTTTTATAGGGATGAAGTTAGACACCCATGATGTGTATGCGATTCGATAAATGAAATTGGATTTGTGGAGTTTTTTTATTTTATCTTTGATGACCATGGATTTAGAGGGGTGAAGGGGAATTTGATTTTTTCGGATAGGGGATGCATACAGCCATGTGTCAATATGATGTTTGAAAATATCCAGATCAAGTTTAGGTCTTTTAGTAAATGACTAAGTGAAAATGTCATGAAACTCTTGGGAGAGAGATTTGTATGAGACCACCTCTTTAGGGGAATAAGCTGCTTCGAGGAGGATGTATTCCTTTACACCTAGCATCACTGATATATCCACTTGGATAGTGGCATAAATTATGGCCATATAACCCTGTTTGAAAGAAACTGGGGAAATGATTGGGTGTTTGAACCAATTGATATGTCCATGGGGCATGAAAAATTTGGCTTCTAGTGTGCACATGCCTAGTGAGGGGAAAAGTTGGAGTGCTTCTTGGTGGAGGAAGAAAGATAGATGATGAATTTCATCCCATGGGTAATCAGGTGTCGTCATCACCTCTAAAATGTCCTCATATGAATGGAAGGATTAGAGAGGAGAGGTGAGATTATCCTAAGAGGTATGGACTTGTGTGAGTGGATTTTAGGTATTATACATGTTGAAAATATGGCACACACYACTAAGTGCCTGGGGGCCTACTTATGTTGAGACAATGTAAACAAAGTGAGACTATARCCATGGTTCACTTGCTGACATGTCYARGTGTAGTGGGTAGGTGTCTATACCCGAGGGAAATGAATGGATGTTGAGGGATATAGGCCCTACTGATGTGGAGACTTGATATATGGTAGTGAACTCACCAGTTTCATGGGATCCTATTGCGGGAAGGATCTCCTATAGAGGATGCTTTTGTGAATTAGTCAGGGTAGGAGGTGGTAATGAACCCTTATGGAGCGCTCAAGGGGTGATAGGGGTGGGTGGCACAATGCTCATTTTTATTTCATTTAGGGGAGAAGCATGAAGTTGCTTGAGCTAGGATAGATGTCATATTCAACAATCGACTATTTGTAGGCATTGGAAGATGAAATGGTCAAATTTCCCTCAAATATTTCAAGGATGAGTGTTGTGTGATACAAATAACATGGATATATAATAAATGGGGGTGGATATAGGTTTACCTACCACTGGTAGTGTAAGTATATATTGTGTGTTTGTAGGTGGTGGAGCTGTAACAATTTCCTAACGAACTGTGGTTAATGTAGTCTGAAACTGGGGTAGATATAGACAATGGTGAGTGTAATGTCCATATGAAAAACATATGGAACATGGATGGTTTATACAAAAATTATTGTTGCATGTGGTGGTAGGTTCCTTCGAGGGGGTTGGGGAAATACCATCAACTATGGGGTTGAGAAATAAAGGTGTTTTTTAGGTGTTATATGAAAATCTCCTTGCGGACAGGTGAATATCCCCTTGGATTCTAGACCCCTACTACCAAGACAAAAAAATGCAAATGTACACTAAGATCCCTTTAAATACAATTAAACTAATAAAAATAAAGAGAGGGAGAAGGTATCATGTACCTTGTTTCGAAGATTGTCCTCACTTAATCCAATCTGAACTTGATCTCTAAGCTCCTTAGCACGACACGATTCCTACAATGCAATGGACAATAAAGAAAACAAAGAATTCCTACTCTTCCAAGATTAGTTTAAACCAAATTCATCCATAATAGACAAGCATATGCAATAATACACAAACTTTAAGGAAATAGGTCAAGCATATATTAATGAGAAAATTAAAAATACACTTACAATCTGTAGATTCATTTGAAACAACCTCCCCAAGTCCTCCTCATCCAACCCCTTGCTCAAAAGGTCCACGATCAAAATGACAATACTTTTGCTGATTATTTTTTCCTTGTTCACCATGAGAATGCCTCCCTTTATAGGATTTGAGAGGCTCAACCACCTTGGTTATATTTGGGTTAAGTTGAGGATATGACTCCATCAGTTGTGGCATCTCCCTTAGATGCAACCTAAAGCTTATATTCGAGCCAAATCAACTTGAATCACCTCTAGCTATCCTTAGAGAAAATGGGGATTTCTTCCCATGATTTTATCAACCAATCAACACTCCTTCAAAATGGGCAACAGAGCACTGCAATGCTCCCTGCTATATGGACAGAGAGCGCTAGTGCTCCCTGCATATGAGCATGGGAGCGTTGATTTTCCAAAAAATCATCAAGATGACCAATTCTCAAGGAAAAATAATTTGTTTAGTCTATAAAAGGATATGGTTTCTCCTTCCAACATGTTCTAGAGGATGTATCAAGTGTTTCCATACTGTCGTTCATAGTGCGACATATGCAGAACAAAAATATGACATTTACGACACTTGTGACAAAAGTGTGGCACTTGTGACACTTATGACACTTATGACAATGAGACTGTGACATTATCGAAGTGAGGAATTTTGACATGTAACAGATTTCCCCCCAAAGTGCGAAGTCAGAAGATGAAAATTGATGACCGAAAAACTTTGTATATTTTTTCGAAGCAAGGGTATAGAGTTGGAGAACCTAGTAGAAGCCACAAACAACCATCAAACAAATGTTACCATTTGTTCCTATCCCAAGGTAGGTATACCTATGCTTGGGTAATAAATGACTTAAGGTATGGCCACCAATAAATACATTGCAGATCCATGATGATATTGAATAAGGGTATGGTGACCAAAGATATAATGTGGATCCATACCTCCATGATATGAACTGATCATAGCCACAAAAAATACACAGTGGAGCTATGAGATGATAAAACATAGCCACAGACCAATACAAAGTGGATCTACGTGACATTACATATATCAATTCTCAAGTGATTTCCTTCGCAACCTGGGCAAAGCAGATAAAAAAGTGAATGCTCATCCCAGGGTATTTGTCCCAATCCTAACATGGTATGAATCTATCCATGTGAATAGATGTTTTGATGTCAAACATGGTAGAAACCACTTGATTACCGGTCTTTGAGGTAAACCATTAACACGTACGAGGGAAATCACCAGTGATGTCAATGAATCCCAAGGTACCCTAGTACAATCCAAGGAATGTGAATAAATGAGATGAAGTTGAAAATTCATGGAATCATCTGATCATAGGTCAATGATGTAAACCAACTGTTAGAAGCGAGGAGGCATGCCATTGAGGCATGCAGGTCCCAAGGTACCAGCTGGTCTCTATGTCTAATTCCCTGATGATGTGTTGAAGTTGAAAAGAAAAGAGTCCTTGAAGGAGGGCCTTGATGTATCCCCCATCATTGACACGAAATTGACATAAGAATTGATGATATATAGCGATGGACTGACATGGGTACGAAAACTGATGGTTGAATATCGAGGTAGATACTTCCCTTGAACACTGGGGTAAGACATGAAACTTGGAAACATAAATGCAGAGTGTACCAAATCATAATGTAGCAGGTGCTATGACATTCTTCAGATGAATCGAAGGAGTTGAAAGACTCATAGTATTGGTTCAGTGCAAAGGTTTAGCAGATTATCCAAGTGTTTAGGATGAAGGTTGAAACACGTGTCGTGTTCAAGGGCGACTGTAAGATTTATTTGTAAAAATTCTCAAAAAATTGACCTGCCTCCTTCAATTTTTTCCCCCATCCAGATAGATGAGTACCTCTGTTTATTTTAACGAGCTCGAGGAGGATAACACATGCTAGATATAACTCACATGCTCAATGTAACTCACCTTCGGTAAGCCCCTCTTCCTTTGTTTAACGAACTAGAAGAAGTAAGGGTTCATTCCCATATGGGCCCTTCAATGTGTATTTTACCGAGTCCAGAGAAGGAAAACTCTGTGGTTTTTCATGTTTAGAGAATTTGAAAATAACTTAAAGGGGACTCCAGAGTTGTCTTTTTTCGTAATTTTAGTGCCCGAGGTCCAAAAAAGATATAAGTCATTACTCGAAGGATGCCCTTTCGAGACCTTTTAACGAGCATGAAAGGAAGCAAGATCACTCGGTGATATTTTCATATTTAGAGACTCTGAAAAGAGCTTAAATATGACTCCGGGGGTTTCCTTTTTCGTATAACCTTTAGGAGTCCGAAAAAATGATAGAAGTCTACTCGGTTACATTCTCATGTTTTTGCGAGCGCGAGAAAGAAATTTTTTTATGCTCGTCACTGTTACAAGGTTGCCGAATGATAATGCTTGAAATTATGTAGATATAGACAGTTCTAGGCCCAAAGCATTAGTAACTTCTTGAAAAAAGATTAAAAACCCAAAAAATACTTTATAATAAGGAGAAACATAAAAAAAAATGAACCTATCAAATAGTGAAATAGGTAAAAAAAATTCATTTACCATTTGATTTCTTACCAATCTCTATATTTGGAATTTTCCACCTTTGGGAAGTGTTTTTTGAGTGGAAACTGTGGGAGCTGTGAGTGACTGTTTCGAGATTCGTCTAGACTAGGTTGGTCATATTTCCCTTCTCATCATTTTTTATGGTTTTTTCCTGTGTTTTAGCTTCTGTTTTGAGTGTTCTGGGCTCCTTAGGAATCCCTAGAACACCGAACCAGATCAACACTCCCCCAAAGCACTTAGGGGAGCGTTGAATGAGATTTCAACACAATGGTGCACATGCTTAGGGAGCACTAGCGCTCTGTAGGTAGTTTTGAGGGAGCGCTAGGCGAAGAACTCAAAATTCTTTTGTCTTTTGGGATAAATTGAAACAATTTTCTTCCATAAAAATTTGACAAATGATTAAATGTTGCATTTGCAGATTTCATCGGTTGTTTAGCCATGATAGAGTGGAAAGAGCACATACATGAGTTTGATTATATTACCGGTCTTCAAAACCCTCAAATGAGGGAAGATTTGCGAAACTGTGGGTTACTCAAGTACTTCAAGCTCCAAAACATGGGAAAGGAAGTACTACTGCTTGAGTATTTTATCGACCTATGGGATGATGATGAGAAAGCGTTTAACATCAGACCTCACATGCTTGAGATCAAGCTAGATTATGTCTATTTCCTAACTAGGATCTCGAGGAGAGAGGAACCCATTCTCTTGTCTGAACAACGAGAAACTCCTCATCCAACTGAGGCATATGTTGCTGAGTGTTGTATACCTGGATCACGGTTGGTAGGTGGTCGAATCGTGATAAAATATGTAAGAGACTTGGCACTTCAATCGATTCTATTCACCATCACCAAATTGGCGGGTAGTACTAGTGCTCACTTGGCCTCTAAGTCACAGATATCGTATTCCCTACAATGTTTAGAGCCCAGGTTGTTCAACTGGAGTGCAGGGTTCCTTCGAAATGTCAAGGAACAAATATCCAAGTGCAGGACGAGTAGACAAAAGCAGTTCGGGTATGGTTCTTTCCTAGTTTTGTTCTTCTTAGAAAAAAATCCTCAGATGCAACCATATGTTGCATTGATAACACGTCCCGTCACCGAGCCTCGGATGGAGAGGTGGACCAGCCTATCCCCTAGGTTCGGGAACGAGCCTTCAACATTCATATTCACTACTGACTTCTTCACATGGTGGAGGAGATAAATAGTGGTTATCAAGGACTTCCCTTATGTTGGGGTGGACTTCCGAGGTAACACAAACATGGTACTTCTCGAGGGAATCCAATGTGATGCATCATGTAGGAAGCTAAACCTTGCCACACATTTTTGTTTTTATATTTTATATATATTTTTTATTTGTACAATGAGGAATCTAAATTATTTTGGTTCATCATGCAGACAGAGGCACATCACGTCCGATGGAGATGCTGACACTGGGGCATCATGGAGATGCATAGGTATCATTTGAGCACAATGTTGTGGTGGGAGGACTTCGAGAGGTAGAGAGGAACCTTTGAGGTTTGACCATGGGTGTCCCACCCCTCAGGAAGCGAGATGTGCCTCTCCATTTGCAGTGACATACAATTGGGGTTCCCAAGCGTCTCAACCATTTTCTTCATCAGGTGGCACGAGAAGTAGTGTGTTATACAGAGCACAACATGATACAGAAGGATGATTAGGGTCCTCAGTTGATTTTGTAGTCTTTTATGACGATTTTATGGGCATGAAGGCCCAAGATTTTTTCCCCGTTATGTACATTTTGATGATATATTTTTAAACAAACTTTTTCTATCACACACACACACACACACACACACACACATATATGATTTTTGCAGTGCCTATCGATGTTACATTGTATCTTATGTGATGTTTTTTGTGTTCATATGTTTTATGTTTTTCAAAAATGTTTTATGTATGTGAAAGATACCGATCCAACATGTAATTTGCTAACAAATACAAAGTGGTATTGAGTTCTATCAGTATGTGTCTGTATTGGATAAAATCAAACGATATTTAGAGACAGAGAACCCTTATGTGGAGACATAGTAAGACTGGGTTGGAGACGACATACTCCCAATTAAGCTGACATGCCACGGGTTGGGAGTCTAGGTTAATTATCAAACGATTTATACCCAAAGAGGAGGCTTTGGTTAAGAGTCTGATGACAATGTGATATTCTGCCATTTTATTTGTCACGAATCCGAGGTAGGTGCCTCCTAAACTCACCATCTCGCCAAAGTGGTAGATGATCCAAGCTGCAGAAGCAATGTTTTGAGTGTATCAACTGGCGTCATCCACAGACCTGAAAAAGATGGGAAAGGGAGATGTCATGTGCATGCCATTACAAGACAAAGTGTAAGCAACTGAAACAAAACTCGTGCACGCAAAAATAAAAAACACACCAAGTCAAAAGTATATGGTACAATAAAGTACAAAGAACACATGAAAGATACTCTATGCATAGTAATTCTTGAGTAAATCCCATTTCAAGGATCACCAAGAGATATTCCATCGTAGTCGACTAACTTGTAGGAGCCTCTATGCAGCACATGTTTTATGATATAAGGCCCATGCCACAGAGGTTATAACTTTCCTGTCCCCAGCTTATCGTGAGATTGGCCATAAACTAGGACCAAATCTCCTTATGCAAAAGCACGAGGTTGAACGGTTTTTTCATATTGACTTTTCATTCATTTTTGATACATCTCGTTAACGAGAGTAGCATCACGATGTGTTTCATCCAACTTGGTTAAATACATGAATCGTTCTTCTTCAACATAAGTGTGAGGTAGGAGTTCCATAGTAAGTTTCAACGAATGGATCTCACATTCGATTGGTAACACCACTTCTATACCAGAGAGAAAATAGAATGGTGTGAATCCAATTACAGTTTACCGAAGTGTGATAGGCCCATAGTGCAAAGAAAAGTTGCAAGTGCCAAGAGGTTTTGTTTGTTCCCACCATGCGTTGGAGCATGGTATTTAGAATTTTTTGATGGCTTCAACTTGTTCGTTTTCTTGAGGATAGTAAGGTGATGATTTTTCATGGTGTAAACCCAACTTGACATGCAACTCACTCATCATATGGTTTTGGAAGTGTGAGCCATGACTGGTCACAATAGCTTGTGGGACACCGAATCAAGTTATGATGTGGTTAAAAACAAAGAGTGTTGCAGTACGACCATATTTAATAAATGTAGGAATTGCCTCATCCCATTTAGTAAAGTAATCGATGACAACAATAATATAACCGTGCCCATCGACTGAGGTGGGATTGCATTGCATAAAATTGATGCCCCATTTTGCGAAGGGGCCGACAAAAAAAATGGGATGCAACGGAGCAGGGTGGGTACATACTTTTTTATGAAAGAGTTGACAGGGTGGGAATTGTTTGACGACCTCGATACAATATTTTAATATAAAAGGCTAAAAATAACCCGCACGTAATATTTTCTGGGCAGTAGCCATCCTGGAAAGATGACTTCCATAAGATCCAATGTGACAGTCATTTAAAACTCGTTCAACCTCATCGTGGGTTAAACAACGTTGTAGGAAAATATTAATGCCACAACAGTACAAAGTGTCATTGATGATGAGGTAGAGTTTAGAATGGTGTCGAATACAACAACGTTCGTCATGTGAGATATCGGGCTGAAAACATTGGGTTTGGAGATAGAGAAGAATATATCCATACCAAGGGTTAGACATACTAATGAGGAACAAGGATTCGTCAGGAAGAGAATCACTGGGCTTAATATCCTCATCAGTATAAGGAAGATCGCATATCAATTCTGCAAAGACTAGAGACTTTTTAGCTTTTGATTTTGCAAACTCGAGATTGAATTCTTGGAGAATAATGATCCATTTGGAATATTTTACCCCAAGGACTTGACAAGTTAAGATATGGTACATGGGGTTCAAGTCTGCGATGACTGTGGTAGTGCATAATATGATGTAATGGAAAAACCTTTGGACAAAAATAACTACAGCTAGAGCCAATTTTTCAACATGCGAATATCGGAGCTCAGGACCGGATAGACTCTTACTCAGATAATAGATCACATGTTTGTCACCGTTATTATCCTCTTGAACTAAAACCATAGCAATAGTGGCAGTAGAGACAGGCAAATAAATGATGTAGTCTCTTGCATAATCTGGTGGGTGCAAGAGAGGCGTGTGTGTTAAGGCATGCTTAAGGGCATCGAAAGAGTGTTGAGCAGTGTCATCCCATATGAAAGGAGTGTCTTTCTACAACAACCTCATAAATCCTTTAGTAAGTTCGATGTAATTATAAACGAAACGACGAAGAAAGTTTTCCTTCCCTTGCAAACTTTGTAGTTGGTTTAGATTGTTGGGAGGGGGTAAAGAGAGAATAGCTTTAGCTTTTAAGGGATCCACTCTAATCCCATCTTTGGAGACGACGAATCCAAGGAGTCGGCCTGATTTGAAAATGAAGATACATTTATGAGGGTTCAAATGGATGTGGTAAAACTGACATCGAAGAAAAATGGCCCGTAGGTGACCAATATGGTCTCGTCGATGAGAAAAATGAGTGGGTAAGTCATTGAAGTAGGGTTACACAATATGTTTGATGTCATGAAAATCATACGACATGGGCCGCTGGAAGGTAGACCTAATGTTTTTATGACCAAAAGGTAGTTTCTGATAAGCGAACGTCCCCCAAGGGCAGATGAAGGCTTTTTTATGTTGATCAGCCAATAGAATGTCAATCTGGTTGTATCCCAAAAAACCATCCATGAAAGAAAAAATAACGTTGTCGATGCAATTATCGATAATTTGATCAATGAAAGGTGTAGGGTAATTTTCTTTGGGACAATCCTTATTAAGATCCCTATAATCAATGAAAACACAAATGATCCCTTGTTTCTTAGTGATCGAAAAAATGTTAGAAATCCATTCGGTCAAGGGGACAGGATAAATAAAACTAGACTTCAATAGTTTTTCAAGATTTTCCTTTATGGCAGCGATTTTCTTAGGATGAATCGGATGAAGTTTTTGTCATACAAGTTTAACACCTGGGTAAGTCTTTATGTCATGCACAATGATCGATGGATTGATCCCTGGCATTTCTTCGTAACTCCAAGCGAAGATGTTGCAAAATTCTTTGAACAAAATGATATAATCTTCCACTTCCTTAGGTGAACAATTGACACCAAGATGAACATTTTCCATAATACCTTGTTTGATCGAGATGTCGATAGCAATAATAGAAGAGATGTTTCCCAAATTCCCCTTGAATATGGTGTCCTGGGTGAGGATTGGAGATCGGGGAGAATTGACAACACCGTCAGGAAAGATAGAGTGTATATCCTTCTCAATTTCACCCAAACTAGGAAGACAAAATGAACGATGGTGATTATCATCCCAAGGTGCCTCTTTGATACTAAGCATTTCCATAATGGATTCATATGATGGAAAAATATAGAGGATGTAATCGGAAATAGAGGATAAGGAATCCAACCAAGATGGAAACGAGTAAGCGGTAGACACCATTAGATGTTGGTCATCCAGTAAGGGAGAGACAGAATGGACGACATCATACATAGCCTCTGTAGGACTAAGTGGCATAGTGTCACCTAGTGCATCAAATTCCAAAGGACTAGGCACAATCCAGAGATCAGATGATTCGTAGGATTGATATGCCATAATCAAGATCATATTGATCGTGGAAATATGTTGTGAAGTGGGAGGAAGCGGTGTAGGAAACGTACCCATAAGCGAAGAGTATTTTAAAAGGCCTACTCCTACACTTTCATAAGTGATCTTGGAATCTCCCCAAAAAGGAATGTTGTTGGCTATGGAAGTGTGAGTTTCGGGGGTGCAGTAATCTAACTGATCGATAGTCAGAATTTTACCTTGATAGGGGAATTGTATACATCAAAACACCAATGAAGCGACAACAGTCATGGCATAAAACCAAATTATTCCTAATAATAAGTTTTAGTTGAGGGGATCATCGACTACCTCAACATCTACGAAGACAGTCTTGCCTCCCAATTGAACAAGTAAGGAATGCAAGAGCCCGTGAGGATGAAAGCCTCGCCCATCGAATGCTCATAACATAGTAGGGGATTGATTAAGACCATGAGATTTCAACCCTTTCCAACAAGCTAATGACATGACACATGTGGAGGCTTCCTCATCCAAGAATGTGCAATGAATATGTTGATTGTGGACAACAACATCGATCTGGAAAGAAATATGGTGAG